>CM035416.1:198367956-198512956 GCA_020310875.1 Ceratopteris richardii
TATATATAAACTGCTGCTGCTCTGCACACCTTCAAGCGGATGAAGAAAACAGGCTCCTCCTCCAAGTCGAAGGATCACAAACCTCCAAACCCTAGCTCATGAAGAGGGCACTCCCAACTTCCAAGTGATGATTTGTGTGTGCCTCAACTATTCCTTATATAGTCAATCGTTGCTTATACAAAAATCCACAACAAACCCTCCAAAAGCTATTTGCGGGATTGCTTTTTCGTAGAAGCTACTAAGGGCGTAGTACTTTTTTTGGTAAAGTTTAATTATGGCTGCAGCTTTTCTTTTTGTATTGCCACTTGGCATAGCTTTACACCATCACATTCATTCAATAAAACCAAATGTATGTAAGGCCATAAGCAGTCACAACCACTAGAAAGGAAGAAAAGCTACAAACAACTTCTTACTTAACGTCAATTTGAGGGATAAGAATTCAGACTTTCAAGTACTTGTGATTTTTTCAGTCCCTTCCAGGTGAGGATTGTCATTTTCAGAGTGTGTCAAAATATCAAAAATAAAAGTATGGTACTCAATCCAGTTTGATATCGAATCTGCAAAACATGCAAAGTTTGGCTGCATTTGAAATCAAAATTAAAAACAAGTCCCAAATTATTCCCTTACTGATAACCCCTTCACAGACTTTTATCTCCTCTTCTTACTCCAATCACATCCAACCTCATTGATTCCCCACCACTCCTCATCCCTAATATACTCAGTTAACTAGACACTATCTCTTCCTCAACCTCCAAACTTACTGGATCAACTGGGCTGAATTCCAACCCATAAAGTGGGATAATGAAAGAAAGAGGTGGCACACATGCACATTCATGAGATCAAAATCTAAAAACGTGAGTAGTTGCTTGAATGGCAGTGACAAAACACACAGGCAGTAAAAAATAAATAAAAAGGCAATATATTATTGCAAATATAATTGATTACATGACAAGTTACAAGATCAGAATATACAAAATCGAAGGATGACTAATTTAACAAACATATTTAGATCATGAAAACAGTAATCAAAATACAGCACATCAGCTTCATCATGCAAATATGCAAGGATTCTCCAGTGACAATGCTGGCCTCTAGGAAATTTACAAAAATAGAGGTCAGCTTCATCAGCACAGAAATTACGTAGTAAGAATACTGGCATTGAAAATCAGGAGCAAGCATATGGCTGACTTCATTGAAATGTTAAGTATACAACTAGATTTTTGGAGATTTAAGAAACATTTGGCACAATGCCAAGCAAACATGGCCAGCAGCCATCCACAAGTTTACATGTCCATGTACATTTCAATGAAAGCATAAATTTAATCCCATAACTGCCCCATTGATGTCAATGACTGTCAGTACGCACAAAACAAAACATCAACCAGCATGCCCACTAGTATGATACAATAGCAAAGCCCCATAGATGCTCTCTCTCTCTCTCTCTCTCTCTCTCTCTCTCTCTCTCTCTCTCTCTCTCTCTCTCTCTCTCTCTCTCTCTCTCTCTCTCTCTCTCTCCCGTTTTTAGGGTTTCGCAAGTCTGTCCCCCTCTGTTTTTAGGGTTTCGTAGGTCTGTCCCGGTCTGTTTTTAGGGTTTCGCCTTCATCTTCTCTCCTTTTTAGGGTTTCGCTGGTCTGTTTTTAGGGTTTCGCCATCATATTTGCTGCCTTTTTAGGGTTTCGCCATATCTGCTCTGTTTTTTAGGGTTTTGCAGGTCTGTTTTTAGAGTTTTTTTAAGGTTTCGTCATGTTCTTTTAGGGTTTTGCAGCTCTGTTTGGTTTTTTACGAGGTCAGCTGACACCCTAACTGTTCAAACCTGTAAAACTGAAACCCTAACCGCCCGAAAGCTAACCAAACCTGCCCATCATGCCTCTCTGTTTCTCATAAATTCTAAACTGATGAGGATTGCAAAAGCCTGAAGCGGATCACCTCTTTGGGCCTCACAACAATTTGTCGGTCATGGCAAAACTCAAGAAGCAGGATGTGGAAGAGATGATAAATAAAGCCATAAGAGAAGCAAAAAAAGAGGCAGACAGGGCTCTTAATCAAGAGATAAGGAAGGCAACAGAAAGAATAAAAGCTCTTGAGGATCAAATCAAACAACTCAAAGAAGACAGAGATGAATGGAAAGCTGAAACACATCGTCTTCAAGAAGAAATCATCCACATGAAGATCTCCAAAGAAGAGGGAGAAATTACCAAAATAGATGATCTGAAAGAAAAAATAAAGAACATCCAAAAGAAGGTCAAATCAGATGTAGAATCAACCCAAAACAGTTGGGTTGAAGTCGTATGCAAAAGTATTAAAAAAGAAGTAAAGGAAGAGGCAATCAGTAAAGGAACAGTTGGGTTGAAGTCGTATGCAAAAGTATTAAAAAAGAAGTAAAGGAAGAGTAAAGGAATACATCAGGGTGCAAGACACACTTGAAGAGGAGAGACTTAAACAGGTCCGTAGACTACATGTAAGGATCACAGGCCTCCTTGAAGGAACATCTGCTGAGGCTGATGCATCACATATATGTCGTCAACTAGGATATAGCGATATGCCATTCACCCATGCCTGGAGAGCCGGAAAAGATCACACAAAACCTCGAGCCCTTATATTACACATGAGATCAGCAGAGGATAGAATTGCTTTTTTCAAAAAGCGATCCATACTAAGAAGACTTCCAGGTGAATCTTTATTCATGGACGAGGACCTCACAAAAATGCAGATAGGGCACAGAAAGGCATGTATGCCTCAGATCTTACAGGCAAGGAGAGAAGGAAAGAAGGTTTTTTACCGCGACGGTAGAGTCTTTATAGATGGACGCCCTATCAAATAGGGATATGCGGCCTATGAGGCAACACCACACAAGGGGTCACCACTCAGGGGAGCAGTGTGGAACTGCAATGGAGCACTTTGGACACGGCCAAACCGACTGGAGGAGATCCTAGATATGCATGACTTTGCTTGCATCACAGAGACTCATGAGAGCCCCGAAAGAAGCCTCCCACACATTGAAGGCTTTCATTGGGAATCTCCATTCAAGGCCACAACAAGACAGAGTATAGCACGAGGATCAAGGGGAGTCGCCATCATATTTAGACAGGAGATACAGAGCCGGATCCACATCATAGGTAGAGACGAGGAGGCACGATACATGTGGGTTCGCATGGAGATAGCACCGGAGAGTTGGGTCTACATTGCCATATGCTTCTTCCCACCAGGGGGATCCAGATATGCAAGATATGACCATGGGGGACCGACTCGGGACAGAGATTCACCATACACAGCACTTTCGGATGAGATACTACATTACAGCACCCTAGGTGAAGTCTTCCTCATGGGGGACTTCAACGGCCGCACCCAATCACATCAGTGCGAGTCATATGCTATGGAGCATCCACAGATCATGAGGAGCAGAGATCCAGTCGAGACACGGACCAGCAGAGTATCAGCGGATATGGGTCAAGACACCACCGGGTATGGCAGCCATTTACTTGAGCTAGGCAGTCGACATCGTCTCGTTATATATAACGGGATGCACCGTTGGCCAGGCTCAGGTGGACTTACTTGCTTCCCTCACGGGGGAGGCGAGAGCACGGTTGACTACATTTTGGGTACCATTTTTGGAGCTTCACTTATTCCCTCACTTAGTATTGGACGACGTCCACTCGGTGCTGACCATACATTTATCACGTTCACACTTTCATCTCATATTGCATTAGACCCTCCCACACTCATTGAGCCACACACCACAATACACTTCACACACGAGCTCTCACATGTTTATGCACACCACTTACACACCCGCCTACTCTCCCTCCACCCACTATCACCACTAGACACACTCACATCGCAGATCACCACTATCCTACATGACTCAGCCCTACAAAGCTTTCCACACCACACACATACACACCCTCCACGCACGGGATCCATGCCCCAAAATCGCTGGTACGATACAGATTGTCGAGAGCTCAAGAAGCACCTACAAATTTTAGAGAATAGGGGGGATATTACACACAAGCAGGCACAGCGACGCATGCAGAGCCTTACCCGTCGCAAGCGGCGAGAATGGGAGGAGAGACAGTATTGGGATATCTATCACTTGCTCATGAGCCGGGATAGTGCAGTGGCATGGCGACACCTGACAGAGAGGAGACAGCAGACACCCATTCGAGACCTGAGCACTTGGCATAGCTATGCGCAGAACCTATACGAGATCCCTGACCAGCCCCCCATTCCCATGCCACAGAGCTCACGCCCCACTACATGTGACTTCTTCACATCGACTATGGTGAGCCGTGCCATTGCCCATCTACAGCATGGAAGGGCCCATGACCACTTACACACCCACCTACTCTCCCTCGACCCACTATCACCACTAGACACACTCACATCGCAGATCACCACTATCCTACATGACTCAGCCCTACAAAGCTTTCCACACCACACACACACACACCCTCCACGCACGGGATCCATGCCCCAAAATAGCAAGTACGATACAGATTGTCGAGAGCTCAAGAAGCACCTACGGATTTTAGAGCATAGGGGGGATATTACACACAGGCAGGCACAGCGACACATGCAGAGCCTTACCCGTCGCAAGCGGCGAGAATGGGAGGAGAGACAGTACTGGGATATCTATCACTTGCTCATGAGCCGGGATAGTGCAGTGGCATGGCGACACCTGAGAGAGAGGAGACAGCAGACACCCATTCGAGACCCAAGCACTTGGCATAGCTATGCACAGAACCTATACGAGATCCCTGACCAGCCCCCCATTCCCATGCCACAGAGCTCACTCCCCACTACCTGTGACTTCTTCACATCGACTATGGTGAGCCGTGCCATTGCCCATCTACAGCATGGAAGGGCCCATGACCAGTTCGGTTTACAGGCAGAGCATCTCATCTACGGATGCACGACCCTAGCACCGCTCATTGCCCACCTCTTCAACCGAGCATTGGTTGAAGGGTTTCCTGACTCATGGACTCAGCACACCATTGTGCCCATTCATAAGTCAGGTGAGGGGCAGTGCTAGAGACAGAGTTGAGCACTCTTGCCGAGAGGAAGGGTGTCAGGGCCCCGGGACAGGCAAGATTCAGACGAGATTACTCTCCCATTGACCACATCTTCACTTTGAGATGCTTGATTGACCAGGCACGAGTGAGGAAGAGGAGATTGTACTGTTGCTTTGTGGACTTCCGCAAAGCCTTCGACACAGTTCCCAGGGAGAGGCTCTTCAGACGTCTACACGATATCGAGGCTCCAGAGGAGATGATATGGGGGATCTACGCCTTATATCAGAGAGTATCAGGTAGAGTCAGATGCCGAGGCGGTCTATCCGATTCACTTGCTAGCACCATCGGGGTGAAGCAATGGTGCCCCCTCTCACCCACCCTTTTTGGTTTATACATTGACGAGATAGTGGACTTCATATGGAAGCAAGGAGGAGAGGGCATTGAGGTACGAGGGACTACTATCCACATTCTATTATATGCTGATGATAATGTGCTCGTTTCAGAGTCTGCAGAGGGTCTACAACGTCACCTACACGGCCTAGATGATTTTTGTACACATAGAGGGTTATCAGTGAACCTTGGTAAAACCAAGGTTTTGATCTTCCATACATCAGCACAGGTGAGGAGACACAGTTCTTTCACTGCGGCAGGCGGACCCATTGAGGTAGTTGGTTCATATGTCTACTTGGGAGTGACTTTCACAGCAGCCTCTGGGGTTTTCTCCATGTCTCAGGCAGCCCGTGATCGCATCACACGTGGATACGCAGCGCTAGCTTTGATGGAGAGACACTGTCACCAGGCATATTTTCAGGAGCCCCGCACGAAGGGGTGGCTCTTCGACACTTTAGTTACCCTAGCACTCATGTATGGTGCAACTATATGGGGACCGGGATTAGCTACATCATCATGGACAGCACTAGAGAGACCACATATTCTCATGATTGCTAGACTCATCCGCAGCAAATCTTTGGTACCCCATGATATCATTAGGGCAGAGCTTGCTGCACCACCGATGCTAGTAGAGGCACTCTTCCAAACAGTATGCCTATTACACAGGATCCAGAGCATGGACACAGAGCGCATCACTTACAGAGCTTTCCAGGCATCACGCGACATGGCACTAGCCAGAGACACCTCATCATGGTATGCACAGACACGGGATTGGCTTGCCCTCCATGGTTTTGACATAGACAGACTACCACCAGTACAGTATGACTCCCAGGCTCCCACCTATTCACTCTCTCACCAAGAGAGAAATAGGATCATCCATCAGGAGATATGGCATACATACATACAGAGGACATGGATGAACCCAGGGAGGACATTGACACCGAAAATGCTTCACTACTGTGAGCATTTTCTACGGATTTCAGACCAGGGCTTCATTGAGACTCCACGCTACATGGAGACATACCTACCACACCACCTTCGAGTCATCATTGGGCAACTTCGAGTTTCATCACATCAGCTCGAGATCGAGAGGGGTCGGGCTAGAGGAGTCCCTCGAGAGGAGAGGCGGTGCCCAGTATGCCATACAGAGATAGAGAGTGAGGAGCACCTCGTTATCAGATGCCTGGCATACTCGGACCTACGAGCACAGTTCCAGATAGAGGAGTCACTCCAGTTGTGCATGACCACTACAGACCAGCGGAGGATGGGGCGTTTCCTCATGGCTGCATATGAGAGACGAGATCAGATGCTAGAGCCTACACACCAGACACGGGTGAGTACCCAGCAGACTATTACTCAGTATTTTGAGCACGTTGGTCCACATCGGACGGACCCGCCTCCCAGAGGCATAGGGCTCACACTCCAGCGGGCAGCGGCACAGAGAGTGCGACGCCGACCACATCTGGTTGGGTACCGACGACCACGACTACACCAGGAGGATATCTCAGGCATCAGGATAGCCCACGACTACATGATGGAGCATAGGCGCACTACCACCACTTGGACAGGCTTCCTCCAGGAGGCACTCCTACCGCCGCCGATGTACCATATACTCCACCCACCTCCACCCATCATAAGCACTTAGGGTATACATATTCACTCCCTCATGGCTCCCCTTTGTATCAGGTGGTCATTATCTGCTGAGCCAGAGCCACTCTCCCCCAGGCACCATTATTTTATTCCCACTACCTCCTCATTACAGGTACCACCATCCTTTGTTGTTTTCCGCCTACACAGTTTTGTGTAGCGAGTATTTTTTTCCTTTCCATTGCTACACAGAGATTACCACAGTTGTATATGATTTTGTCTCATAGGCCAAGTTTGGCCTTTGGAAGACGTTAATATACCTTTCTTTCTTTCTCTCTCTCTCTCTCTCTCTCTCTCTCTCTCTCTCTCTCTCTCTCTCTCTCTCTCTCTCTCTCTCTCTCTCTCTCTCTCTCTCTCTCTCTCATAGTTGATTTCAAGCTGTTGGAGGAGCTGTACCTGTACCAATTGAGAAGCAACATGGCGTGGATTGAAAGAAAGGAAGTGGAGGACATTATTACTAAAGCAATCAGAGAGGCAAAGAAGGAGGCAGACACAGTACTTAATCAAGAAATGAGGAAGGCAGCAGACAGAATAAGAGCCCTAGAAGAATGTCAAAATTCTCGAAGAAGACCGAGATGAATGGAAAGTAGAGACTCATGAGGTCCAAGAAGAAATCATTCAGCTGAAGATTTCCAAAGAAGGAGAGATCACAAAGCTAGATGACTTACAAGAGGAAATCAAGAATGATTGGAAGATGGATATGCAAGAACACATTAGATCAGAGATGGAAGCAACACAAAATAATTGGGTGGAAGTAATAAGTAAAAATATTAAAAAGGAGGTCAAAGAAGAAGTGAGGAAGGAAGTCAAGGAAGACATGAAGAAGGACGAGCTCACACGGGTTCGGGATACACTCAAGGAGAGACTTCGACAAAGTCGAAGACTCCACATTCAGATTACGGGCCTACCGGAGGGAGCATCACTGGAGGTAGACACCACCAACATTTGCCGTCGACTTGGATACGAGAGCATGCCCTTCATAGGCGCATGGAGGGCTCGGAGGGATACATCTCGTTCGCGAGCACTCATCCTTCAAATGAGCTCCAAGGAGACAGAGACAGAGACCCCCTTTTTTAGACTTCGATCAATACTACGTGGACTACCCCACGGCACCCTTTACATGTAGGAGGACCTCACGAGGATGAAGGTGGCATACCGACGCACTTGCATGTCTCTAGGCTCGACGAGAGGGGAGGACGGCCTTTTACCGTGATGATAAGCTCTTTATGGACGAACGCCGTATAAAATAGGGCCACGATGCCTATGAGAAATCACTACACTAGGAGGCACCACTCAGAGGAGCAATGTGGAACTGCAATGGGGCACTCTAGACGGGACAAGACAGACTTGAGGAGATCTTGGAGTCACATGACTTTGCTTGCATCACAGAGACCCATGAGAGCCCAGAGAGAGGCCTAAGTCGCATTGCAAATTTTCATTGGGAATTTGCATTCATGACCACGACGAGACAAAGTCAAGCACGAGGGTCGGGGGGTGTTTCCATCATATTTAGACAAGAGATACAGAGCCCAAACCATATCATAAGAAGAGATGAGGAGGCACAATACATGTGGATCCGCATGGAGACAGCACCATTGAGCTTGATTTACATTGCCATATGCTACTTCCCACCAGGAGGATCCCGATACGCACGATAGGACCTTGGGGGACCAATCCGAGACAAAGACTCACCATACATAGCACTTTAAGATGAGATACTACACTACAACACCCTAGGTGAAGTCTTCCTTATGGGGGACTTCAATGGCCGCACTCAGTCACATCAGTGCGAGGCATATGACATGGATCATCCACATCTCATGAGAGGTAGAGACCCGGATGAGACGAGCACCAGCAGAGTATCAGAAGACATGAGTCAAGACACCACCGGGTATGGCAAACTTATGCTTGAGCTAGGCAGACACCAGAGCACGGTTGACTACATTCTGGGTACCATCTCTGGAGCTTCACTTATCCCCTCAGTTAGTATTCGACGACGCCCACTTGGTGCTGACCAAATGTTTATCACATTCACACTTTCATCTCCTATCCCGTTAGACCCTCCCTCACCCATTGAGCCACATACCACGATACACTTCACACACGAGCTCTCACATGTCTACGCACACCACTTACACACTAGCCTACTCTCCCTCGATCCATTCTCGCCTTTGGACACTCAACTATCAACAGCTTTCCACATCACACGCATACACATCCTCCACGCACAAGATCCATGCCCCAGAACCGTTGGTATGATGCAGATTGTCACGAACTTAGGAAACATCTACGAATTTTATAGCATAGAGGGGATATTACACACAGACACGCACAGTGTCGCATGCAGAGCCTTACTCGCCGCAAGCGGTGGGAGTGGGAGGAGAGACAATACTCGGATATCTACCATTTGCTCGTGAGTCAGGATAGTGCAGTGGCATGATGACATCTGAGGGAGTGGAGACAGCAGACATCTATTCGAGACCCGCGCATTTGGCATAGCTACACACAAAGCCTATACCAGATCCCGGACAAACCCCCCATTCCCAGGCCGTAGAGCTCACGCCCCACTACCTCTTACTTCTTCGCACCCATCATGGTGAGCCGCGCTATTTCACGACTTCTGCATGCATAGAGGGCTATCTGTGAACCTTGGTAAAACCAAGGTTACGATTTTTCATACATCAGCAGAGGTGAGGAGATATAGTTCTTTCACAACAGCGGGCGGACCAAAGTCGGATCATATGTCTATCTCGGAGTGACATTCACAGAAGCCTCTGATTTTCTCTCTGTCTCACGCAGCCCGAGATCGCATCACACATGGGTACATAACACTAGCCTTGATGGAGAGACAGTGCCACCAAGCACATTTTCAAGAGCACTGCACAAAGGGATGGCTTTTCAACACTCTGGTTACGCCAACGCTCATGTATGGAGCAGTCATATGGGGGCCGGGATCAGCTACATCAGCACGGACAGCATTGGAGAGGCCACAGATTCTCATGATTGCCAGGCTCATCCGCAGGAAGCCTTCAGTACCACATGATATCATCAGAGGAGAGCTCGCTGCACCACCGATGCTAGTAGAGGCACTGTTCCAGACAGTATGCCTATTACACAGGATCCAAAGCATGGACACAGAACGAATCACTTATCGAGCTTTCAAGGTGTCACGCGACATGGCACTAGAAAGAGACACCTCCTCATGGTACGCGCAGACACTAGACTGGTTGGCCAATCATGGATTTGGCATAGATAGGCTACCACCACTCCCGTACGACTTACATGCCCCCACCTATTCGCTCTCCCACCAGGAGAGGAAGAGGGTCGTTCACCGGGAGATATGGTATACATATATACAGAAGACATGGATTAGCCCCAGGGATACATTGCCACCGAAAATGTTCCACTACCGCAAGCATTTTCTACAGATTTCAGACCACGGCTCCATTGAGACTCCCCGATACATATAGACATACTTACCACACCTCCTCCGAGTCGTCATTGGGCAGCTTCGAGTTTCATCACATCAGCTCGAGATCGAGAGGGGTCTAGCCAAGGGAGTACCTAGAGAGGAGAGGTGGTGCCCAGTATGCCATACAGAGATAGAGAGTGAGGAGCACTTTGTTACCAGATGCCGAGCATATTGAGATCTACGAGCAAAGCTCCATATAGAGGAGTCACTATGGTTGTGCATGACCATTGGAGACCAGCGGAGGTTGGGACCATTCCTCACAGGAGCGTATAAGAGACACGAGCGGTTGCTACAGCCCACGCATTGGACACGGATGGGTACATAGCAGACCATTACTCAGTTCTTTCAACGAGATGGGCTACATGAGACCAACCCACCTTCTAGTGGCATAGGGCTAACGCTCGAGTAGGCAATGGCACAGAGAGTGCGACATCGACCACATAGAGCTGGATACGGACGGCCACAACTATACCAGGAGGATATCTCACCTATCAGAATAGCCCATGACCACATGATGGAGCACAGGTGCACCACCACCACCTTCGTAGCCTTCCTTCAAGAGGCACTCAGACCCCCGCTGATGTAACACATACTCCACCCACCTCCACCCATTACCTATAGTTAGGATATACACATTCACTCCCGTCATCGGGGCCCCATGTATTAGGTGGCCATTATGTGCAGAGTCAGAGCCACATCTCTCCACACACCACTACATTATCCCCACTACCTCTCCGTCATCCAGTACACTATCCTGTGGTTGTTTCCACGTTCAGCCTACAAAGTTTTGTGCAGTGAGTACTTTTCCATTTTATTTTATTCTACACAGAGGTTATTACAATTGTACATGGTTTTGTCTCATAGGCCAAATTTGGCCTTCAGAAGACATTAATATGACTCTCTCTCTCTCTCTCTCTCTCTCTCTCTCTCTCTCTCTCTCTCTCTCTCTCTCTCTCTCTCTCTCTCTCTCTCTCTCTCTCTCTCTCTCTCTCTCTCTCTCTCTCTCTCTCTCTCTCTCTCTCTCTCTCTCTCTCCCTCTCTCGTCGGCGCCCTCTCTGTCGTCGGCGCCCTCTCTGTCGTCGGCGCCCTGTAGCCACGGCAAGGCCCTGCTGCCCGTCGGAGCTCGCTATCTGCAAGCGCCCTATAGCCACGTCGACGCCCTGCAACAGTGCCCCATTCGCGTGTGAGCCTCTCTCTGTACTGTCGGGATTCAAACCCTAGCCAGACGACCTCCTCTGTCCGACGATATGCTCCATCCCGCCGACTTTAAACCCTAAACCTGCTTTGCCTCCCTCCCTCAACAAGTTCGTCCCTCAACCTGCTGAACAGAGGGCGTCGCAGAGCAGGAGAGTTCTGTAGTTAGGGTTTCGGGGCATCAAAGAAGAGGGGCGGGCAACTGAGCTGAGGACCACCGAGATGAAGAAATACTCAAGTTCAAGCGAATATAGTGATCTGTCTGAACCCTCTTCTATCTATGACCTTCCCAAAACTGAAACCCTAACCCTAGTTCGAACTTAGCTTGAAACCCTAACCCTAGCTAAACCCTCAAACCCTAACCCTAACCCTAGCTAAACCCTCAAACCCTAACCCTAACCCTAGCTCCCAAACCTTCCCTGAACTCTAACCTTAACCTGAAACCCTAACCTTGATCTGAAACCCTAACCCTGATCTGACCTGAAACTCGAGCTGAAATCTCTGAAATGGCTCCCATGGACCGGAGGGAAGTGGACGAACTTATCGCTAAAGCCCTCAAAGAGGCCAAAAAGGAAGCAGACCGCAACCTCAATATGGAGATACGAAAAATGATGGAAAAGTTCAAAGGACTCGAAGAACAAGTAATGGATAAAGTCAAAGGACTCGAAGAACAAGTGAAGACTCTCACAGAAGAACGAGACCATTGGAGGACAGCCTATGAGCACATGAAAGAAGAGGGAGAGATCTCCAACGTGGAGACGCTCAAAGAGGAGATAAAGAAGGAAATCAAATCGGAGGTAGAATCTACTCGAGAGTCGTGGGTGGAAGTAGTTCACAAAAGGGTTAAGAAGGAAGTTAGGGAAGACGTGCAGAAAGAAGAGCTCACACGAGTTGAGGATACACTTGAGGAGGAGAGGCTTCGACACACTCGAAGACTTCACATTCGGATTACAGGCCTACCCGAAGGGGCATCACCGGAGGCGGACGCCACTGACATTTGCCGTCGACTTGGATACGAGAGCATGCCCTTCACAGGCACATGGAGGGTTGGGAAAGATACATCGCGTTTGCGAGCACTCATCCTTAAGATGAGCTCCGAGGAGGCACGGACCGCCTTTTTTAGACGTCGATCAGTACTACGTGGACTACCAGGCGGCACCCTCTACATGGACGAGGACCTCACGCGGATGCAGGTGGCACACCGACGCGCTTGCATGCCACAGATACTCCAGGCACGCCGAGAGGGGAGGAAGGCCTTTTACCGTGATGGTAAGGTCTTCATAGATGGACGCCCTATCAAATAGGGCCACGCGGCCTATGAGACATCACCACACCAGGAGACACCACTCAGAGGAGCAGTGTGGAACTGCAACGGGGCACTCTGGACGCGACCAGACAGACTCGAGGAGATCCTGGGATCACATGACTTTGCGTGCATCACAGAGACACATGAGAGCCCAGAGAGAGGTCTACCACGCATTGCAGGTTTTCATTGGGAATCTGCATTCAGGACCACGACCAGACAGAGTACAGCGCGAGGGTCGGGAGGTGTGGCCATCATATTTAGACAGGAGATACAGAGCCGGATCCATATTATAGGAAGAGATGAGGAGGCACGATACATGTGGGTTCGCATGGAGATAGCACAGGGGAGTTGGGTCTACATTGCTATATGCTACTTCCCTCCAGGCGGATCTCGATACGCAGGACAGGATCTTGGGGGACCGATCCGAGATAGAGACTCACCATACACAGCACTTTCAGATGAGATACTACATTACAGCACGCTAGGTGAAGTCTTCCTTATGGGGGACTTCAATGGCCGCACTCAGTCACATCAGTGCGAGGCATACGACATGGATCAGCCACATCTTATGAGGACCAGAGACCCAAATGAGATGAGCACCAGTAGAGTATCGGCGGATATGGGTCAGGACACCACCGGATATGGCAGACATCTACTTGAGCTAGGCAGCCGACACCACCTCGTTATATATAACGGGATGGATCGTTGGCCAGGTTCGGGCGGACTTACTTGCTTCCCTCACGGGGGAGGTGAGAGCACAGTCGACTACATTTTAGGTACCACCTCTGGAGCTTCACTCATCCCCTCACTTAGTATTGGACGACGCCCACTTGGTGCTGACCATACATTTATCACATTCACACTCTCATCCCCTATTCCATTAGACCCTCCCTCACCCAGTCAGACACACACCACGATACACTTCACACACGAGCTCTCACACGTTTATGCACACCATTTACACACCCGCCTACTCTCCCTCGATCCACTATCACCCTTGGACACACTTACATCACAGTTCACCACCATCCTACAGCACGCAGCTCTCTGTAGCTTTCCACACCGCACCCATATACACCCTCCACGCACAGGTACCATGCCCCAGAACCGCTGGTATGATGCAGATTGTCGTCAGCTACGGAAGCACCTACGGATTTTAGAGCATAGAGGAGATATTACACACACACAGGCACAGCGTCGCATGCAGAGCCTTACTCGCCGCAAACGGCGGCATTGGGAGGAGAGACAATATTGGGATATTTATCATTTGCTCATGAGTCGAGACAGTGTAGTGGCATGGCGACATTTGAGAGAGAGGAGACAAGAGACACCCATCCGAGACCCGAGCACTTGGCATAGCTATACACGGAGCCTATACGAGATCCCAGACAAGCCCCCCATTCCCACTCCACAGAGCTCACGTCCTACTACCTCTGACTTCTTCACACCCACTATGGTGGGACGCGCTATTGCCCGTCTACAGCATGGCAGAGCACATGACCCATTAGGTTTACAGGCAGAGCACCTCATCTACGGAGGCACGACCCTGGCACCGCTCATTGCCCACCTCTTCAACCGTGCATTGGTTGAAGGGTTCCCTGACTCATGGACTGAGCACACCATAGTGCCCATTCATAAGTCAGGTGATACTATGGATCCAGCTACATACCGGACGATCATGATTGGCCCTATATTGGCCAAGTTATATGGGGCGGTACTAGAGACAGAGTTGAGTACTCTCGCTGAGAGGAAGGGCATCAGGGCTCCAGGACAGGCAGGTTTCAGACGAGATTACTCTACCATTGACCACATCTTCACTCTGAGATGCCTGATCGACCAGGCCAGGGTGAGGAAGAGGAGATTATATTGTTGCTTTGTGGACTTCCGCAAAGCATTTGACACTGTTCCCAGGGATCGACTCTTCAAACGACTACTTGACATCGGAGCTCCGGAGGAGATGATATGGGGGATCTACGCCTTATACGAGAGAGTATCTGGTAGAGTCAGATGTCCAGGGGGCTTATCTGATCCACTTGCTAGCACTATCGGGGTGAAGCAAGGATGCCCTCTCTCACCCACCCTCTTTGGTCTCTACATTGATGAGATAGTGGACTTCATACAGCAGCAGGGGGGAGATGGCATTGAGGTACACGGATCCACTGTCCATATTCTTTTATACGCTGATGATATTGTATTGGTCTCAGAGTCTGCAGAAGGTCTACAGCATCATCTACACGGCCTAGATGACTTTTGCAGACACAGAGGGTTATCGGTGAACCTTGGTAAAACCAAGGTCTTGATCTTTCATACATCAGCACAGGTACGCAGACATAGTGTGTTCACAGCAGCAGGTGGACCGATCGAGGTGGTCGGATCATATGTTTACTTGGGGGTGACATTTACAGCCGCATCAGGGATCTTCTCTATGGCTCAGGCAGCCCGTGACCGCATCACACGTGGGTACTCAGCACTAGCTTTGATGGAGAGACAGTGCCACCAGGCATATTTTCAGGAGCCCCGCACAAAGGGGTGGCTCTTTGACACTTTGGTTACGCCAGCGCTCATGTATGGGGCAGCCATATGGGGACCAGGATTAGCTACATCAGTATGGACAGCATTAGAGAGGCCACAGATCCTCATGATTGCCAGACTTATCCGCAGCAAGCCTTCAGTACCACATGATATCATTAGAGCAGAGCTCGCTGCACCACCGATGCTAGTTGAGGCACTATTCCAGACAGTATGCCTATTACACAGACTTCGGAGCATGGATACAGAGCGCATTGCTTATCGAGCTTTCGAGGCATCACGTGATATGGCATTAGCAGGCGACACCTCCTCATGGTATGCACAGACACGAGACTGGCTTGCCCACCATGGCTTTGACATAGACAGGCTACCACCACTACAGTACGACTCACATGCACCCACCTACTCGCTCTCTCATCAAGAGAGGAATAGGATCATTCGTCAGGAGATATGGCATACATACATACAGAGGACATGGGTGAGCCCTAGGGGTACATTGCCACCGAAAATGCTCTACTACCGCGAGCATTTTCTACATATATCGGGCACGGGCTTCATCGAGATTCCGAGATACATGCAGACCTACCTTCCCCACCACCTACGAGTCGTCATTGGGCAGCTCCGGGTTTCATCACATCAGCTCGAGATTGAGAGGGGTCGGTCCAGGGGAGTCCCCCGTGAGGAGAGGTGGTGCCCAGTATGCCAGACAGAGGTAGAGAGTGAGGAGCATTTTGTTATCAGATGTCCAGCATACTTAGACCTACGAGCACAGTTCCAGATCGAGGAGTCATTCCAGATGTGCATGACTATGGGAGACCAGAGACGCTTGGGCCGATTTCTCACAGCAGCATACGAGAGGCGAGAGCGGTCACTACAGCCCATACATCAGCCACGGGTGAGTACCCAGCAGACCATTACGCAGTTCTTTCAGCGCGTTGAGCTACATCAGAGAGGTCCATCTATAGGGCTCACGCTACACCAGGCAGCAGCACAGAGAGCACGGCGCCGACCACGCATGGGCGGATATCGTCGACCACGACTATATCAGGAGGATATCTCACGCATCAGGATTGCCTACGACCACATGATGGAGCATAGGCGTACCACCACCCCCTGGGTTGTCTTCCTTCAGGAGGCACTGAGACCACCACCGATGTACCACATACTACACCCACCTCCACCCATCGCTAGTAGTTAGGGCGTTTTACTCACATTTTGGATTCCCCCCATGTATTAGGTGGCCACTATCTGCAGAGTCAGAGCCACTTCTCCCCAGCCTTTTCCAGCCCTATATAGCTTTGTGTAGCGATATACTTTTTATTTCATTTTATCTTCTACACAGGGTTACTACACTTGTACATGGTTTTTGTCTCATAGGCCAAGTTTGGCCTCTAGAAGACGTTAATATGACTTTCTTTCTTTCTTTCTTTCTTTCTCTCTCTCTCTCTCTCTCTCTCTCTCTCTCTCTCTCTCTCTCTCTCTCTCTCTCTCTCTCTCTCTCTCTCTCTCTCTCTCTCTCTCTCTCTCTCTCTCTCTCTCTCTCTCTCTCTCTCTCTCTCTCTCTCTCTCTCTCTCTCTCTCTCCCCCCGAAACCCTAAGCGCAGTCCCTCTTCCCGAGCTCTGTGTCTGCCCGAAACCCTAAGCGTAGCAGTTTCCGCCAGTCTCACAGAGACATCAGCAGGTAAGGCGGGAGGGGAGCAGCCCCCCTCTTTCTTCATCTCGAGGGGAGGGTGAGGGAGGGGACCCTCTCCTTGAGCTTTCCAGCACCCTTCTCCTCGCTCCCTGTCTACAGCAACAACATGGAAGGCAGGAAAAGCTTTGCCTCTACCCTCTTGCACCAGCCGCTTTCTATACCAGCCCCGGTCAACAAACCAACAGCATGGGAGTCTTACTTACTCCAAGAAGTGAAGAAACTCCGAGGAGAAATGGCAGCAATGAAGCAGGAAATTAGTAAGAAAGATGAACAAATAGCCAGATTGCAACAAAAGCTTGATGAAACACAAGGAAACAGCCAGCAAACAGGAGCTGAATCAACAAATAAAGTCGACTTGGCAACACAATTATCCGAGGTAAAACTATCCAGCTCTACACATTTTTCAAAAGAAGTAATGTCTGTGGTAAAGGAGCAGGAATTGGTGGACAGCAACAAGAAAGTTATCAGGATTGGAGGCCTCCCCCTAGGATGGGACAGGGAGGACATCGCACCCGAGTTAAAAGATGACTGCATCCTTGAAACAGAAGTACTAGAAGCACAACTAACCAAGGTGGTCCCCTTCATCAATCTAGGGTCTCCGGTCTTCATCACACCCAAAGGAACTCAGGCAAGGGTAAGCTATTTTGACATGTCAAATAAGATAGCTGTCATGAACCAAGCAAAGTCACTACAAGGTACTAAAGTACGGATAGCAGATGAACTCACCCCACTCCAACTTAAAAATCGACCAGCAGAGTTAACTAAAGTCAGAGAAGCCAGGAAGAATGGAAAGTGGGCAGTATACAGAGGCGGTCAAGCTATTATCAGAGATTTCCATACCCATACCACATAGGAAGAAACAGCTATCTCCCTCATTTGTAATATATATTGATGTAATTTTGAAACTCTTATGAGTCATAAGAGTGCTTTGGAAGCCACATCCCCCCCCTTTTATTTTTATTTTGATTTTTCCCTTTTATTATAGCCCCTTGAGGGCTTCCCCCCAAGTGGAATGTAATGTTTTGATGTACCTAATCGGTCCCATAGGTCGATTTCGGCCTCCCGTGGACGTTAATATATCTTTCTTTCTTTCTCTCTCTCTCTCTCTCTCTCTCTCTCTCTCTCTCTCTCTCTCTCTCTCTCTCTCTCTCTCTCTCTCTCTCTCTCTCTCTCTCTCTCTCTCTCTCTCTCTCTCTCTCTCTCTCTCTCTCTGTGGACTACCCGGCGGCGCTCTCTACATGGAGGAGGACCTCACGAGGATGCAGGTGGCACACCGAACGCGCTTTCATTCCACAGATACTCCAGGCATGCCAAGAGGGGAGAAAGGCCTTTTACCGTGATGGTAAGGTCTTCATCGATGGACCCCCTATCAAATAGGGCCACGCGGCCTATGAGACATCACTACACTAGGAGACACCACTCAGAGGAGCAGTGTGGAACTTCAACGCGGCACTCTGGACAGGACCATACAGACTCGAGGAGATCCTGGCATCACATGACTTTGCGTGCATCACAGAGACACACGAGAGCCCAGAGAGAGGTCTACCACGCATTGGAGGTTTTCATTGGGAAGGACCACGACGAGACAGAGTACAGCGCGAGGATCGGGAGGAGTGGCCATCGTATTTCGACAGGAGATACAGAGCCGGATCCATATTATAGGTAGAGATGAGGAGGCACAACACATGTGGGTTCGCATGGAGATAGCACAGGGGGGCTGGATTTACATTGCTATATGCTACTTCCCACCAGGCGGATCTCGATACGCAGGACAAGATCTGGGGGGACCGATCCGACACAGAGACTCACCATACACAGTGCTTTTAGATGAAATACTACATTACAACACACTAGGTGAAGTCTTCCTTATGAGGGACTTCAATGGCCGCACTAAGTCGCATTAGTGCGAGGCATACGACATGGATCACCCACATCTCATGAGGGCCAGAGACCCGGATGAGATTAGCACCAGGAGAGTATGGGAAGATATGGGTCAGGACACCACCGGCTATGGAAGACATCTACTCGAGCGAGGCAGCCGACATCATCTCGTTATATATAACGGGATGAATCGTTGGCCAGGTTCTGGCGGATTTACTTGCTTCCCTCACGGGGGAGGTGAGAGCATAGTCGACTACATTTGGGTACCACCTCTGGAGCTTCACTCATCCCTTCACTTAGTATTGGACGACGCCCACTTGGTGCTGACCGCACATTTATCACATTCACACTCTCATCTCCGATTCCAGTAGACCCTCCCTCACCCACTCAGACACGCCACGATACACTTCACACATGAGCTCTCACACGTTTATGCACACCATTTACACACCTGCCTACTCTCCCTCGATCCACTCTCACCTTTGGACACACTTACATCACAAATCACCACCATCCTACAGGACTTAGCTCTTCGCAGCTTCCCACACTGCACACATATGCACCCTCCATGCACAGAATCCATGTCCCAAAACCCGGTTTACAGGCAAAGCACCTCATCTATGGAGGCACGACTCTTGCACAGCTCATTGCCCATCTCTTCAACCCTGCATTGGTTGAAGGGTTCCAAGACTCATGGTCTGAGCACACCATAGTGCCCATTCATAAGTCAGGTGATACTATGGATCCAGCTACATACCGGACGATCATGATTGGCCCTATATTGGCCAAGTTATATGGGGCGGTACTAGAGATAGAGTTGAGTACTCTCGTTGAGAGAAAGGGCATCAGGGCTCCGAGACAGGCAGGTTTCAGACGAGATTACTCTACCATTGACCACATCTTCACTCTGAGATGCATGATCGACCAGGAAAGGGTGAGGAAGAGGAGATTGTATTGTTGCTTTGTGGACTTCTGCAAAGCATTTGACACTGTTCCCAAGAATCAGACGACTACTTGATATCGGAGCTCCGAAGGAGATGATATGGGGGATCTACACCTTATACGAGAGAGTACCTGGTAGAGTCAAATGTCCAGGGGGCTTATTTGATCCACTTGCTAGCACAATCGGGGTGAAGCAAGGATGCCCTCTTTCACCCACCCTCTTTGGTCTCTACATTGATGAGATAGTGGACTTCATACAGCAGCAGGGGGGAGATGGCATTGAGGTACACGGGTCCACTGTCCATATTCTTTTATACGCTGATGATATTGTATTGGTTTCAGAGTCTGCAGAAGGTCTACAGCATAATCTACATGGCCTAGATGACTTTTGCAGACATAGAGGGTTATCTGTGAACCTTGGTAAAACCAAGGTCATGATCTTTCATACATCAGCACAGGTACGCAGACATAGTTTGTTCACAGGAGAAGGTGGACCGATCGAGGTGGTCGGATCATATGTTTACTTGGGGGTGACATTTACAGCAGCATCAGGAGTCTTCTCTATGGGTCAGGCAGCCCGTGACCGCATCACACGTGGGTACGCAGCACTAGCTTTGATGGAGAGACAATGCCACGTGGCATATTTTCAGTAGCCCTGCACAAAGGGGTGGCTCTTCGACACTTTGGTTACGCCAGCGCTCATGTATGGGGCAGCCATATGGGGACCGGGATTAGCTACATCAATATGGACAGCATGAGAGAGACCACAAATCCTCATGATTGCTAGACTTATCTGCAACAAGCCTTCAGTACCACATGATTACATTAGAGCAGAGCTCGCTGCACCACCGATGCTAGTTGAGGCACTATTCCAGACAGTATGCCTATTACACAGACTTCAGAGCATGGATACAGAGCGCATTGTTTATCGTGCTTTCCGGGCATCACGTGATATAGCATTAGCAGGCGACACCTCCTCATGGTATGGAGAGACACGAGACTAGCTGGCCCACCATGGCTTTAACATAGACAGGCTACCACCACTACAGTACGACTCACATGCACCCACCTACTCGCTCTCTCATCAAGAGAGGAATAGGGTCATTCATCAGGAGATATGGCATACATACATACAGAGGACATGGGTGAGCCCTAGGGATACATTGCCACCGAAAATGCACTATTACCACGAGCATTTTCTACATATATCGGACACGGGCTTCATCGAGATTCCGAGATACATGCAGACATACCTTCCCCACCACCTACGAGTCGTCATTGGGCAGCTCCGGGTTTCATCACATCAGCTCAAGATTCATAGGGGTCGGTCAAGGGGAGTCCCCCATGAGGAGAGGTGCTGCCCAGTATGCCAAACAGAGGTAGAGAGTGAGGAGCATTTTGTTATCAGATGTCGAGCATACTTAGACCTACGAGCACAGTTCTAGCTAGAGGAGTCACTCCAGTTGTGCATGACTATGGGAGACCAGCGATACTTGGGATGCTTCCTCACAGCGGCATACGAGAGGCGAGAGCGGTCACTACAGCCCACACATCAGCCACGGGTGAGTACCCAGCAAACCATTACCCAATTCTTTCAGCGAGCTGAGCTACATCAGAGAGGTCCTTCTATAGGGCTCACGCTCCACCAGCCAGCAGCAGAGAGAGCACGACGCAGACCACGCATGGTAGGATATCGTCGACCGCGACTATGTCACGAGGATATCTCACGCATCAGGATAGCCTACGACCACATGATGGAGCATAGGTGTACGACCACCCCCTGGGTTGTCTTCCTTCAGGAGGCACTCAGACCACCACCGATGTACCACATACTACACCCACCACCCCCCATCACCAGTAGCTAAGGTGTTTTACTCACTCATATTATGGATCCCTCTGTATTAGGTGGCCACTATCTGCAGAGTCAAAGCCATGTCTCCCCAACCTTTTACTAGCACTAAATAGCTTTGTGTAGCGATATACTTGTTATTTCATTTCATTTTCTACACATGGTTACTACACTTGTACATGGTTTTTATCTCATGGGCCAAGTTTGGCCTCCAGAAGACGTTAATGTGACTCTCTCTCTCTCTCTCTCTCTCTCTCTCTCTCTCTCTCTCTCTCTCTCTCTCTCTCTCTCTCTCTCTCTCTCTCTCTCTCTCTCTCTCTCTCTCTCTCTCTCTCTCTCTCTCTCTCTCTCTCTCTCTCTCTCTCTCTCTCTCTCTCTCTCTCTCTCTCTCTCTCTCTCTCTCTCGTTAGAGCAGAGATGTCACCAGGCACACTTCCAGGAGCCCCGCACAAAGGGGTGGCTATTTGACCCACTAGTAAGACCAGCTATGATGTATGCTTCGACAGTTTGGGCACTAGGCCACAAGTACGTATGATCTCACGACTATTCCGCGGGAAACAGTCAGTGCCACATGACATCATCAGGGTAAAGCTAGCTGCACCACCCATGGTGGTAGATGGACTATTCCAGACTATCTCCTTTATTCAGAGGGTGAGGGAGCTCCCTACCGAAAGACTCACACACAGAGCTTTTGAGGCATCTATACAGATATCAGAGTCTGGATATGAGAGAGCTTGGTACACTCAGGTTAGAGAGTGGTTTGAGAGTCATGGACTTGATATGGATAGATTGCCGCCTTTTCAATATGACCCAGACTCACCTCACATCCACCTCTCGCGTCATGAGAGGAATCTTGTGCTGAGACAAGACCTTTGGAAGCTCTACATTAGTCAGACATGGCACACACCACACATGGGATCGAGACTATCGCACTATCGAGACCGGTTCTTGGACATACTAGCGGATGGTTTCATCCAGCGACCAAGCTACATGGATACCTACATGTCTCATAGCTCGAGGGTAGCCATTGGCCAGTTCAGGATCTCATCACACCGACTAGAGATTGAGATAGGCAGAGCCACATACATTCCTAGAGAGGAGCGGCTATGCAAGATATGCAGAGTAGAGATCGAGGATGAGGAGCACTTTGTTTGCAGATGTAGCGCATATGATGACATTAGAGACAGATACAAGACTGTGTTTACAGGGCAGCCCACCCTCCGAGAGATCATGGGCTCTAGAGATCAACGACAGCTCGGGCGATTCTTACTAGAGATTCAGAGTCACAGAGATTCTCTCCTCCAGCCTACTATGGCTGCCCAGACACGAGGGAGACAGAGTCAGCTCACTGACTTCTTCATTCCACGACGTGCAGTAGCCCTCCCCACCTTAGCTCACACATCCAGAGGGGTGACTCTTCAGCACGCTCAGACCTCTTGAGCTAGGAGACGGCCCCGTGCTATAGGATATCGGGCCCCGAGACTTCACAGACACCAGATTGCAGAGATCCAGGCTCGTGATCATCACTCCATGGAGGAGAGACGATCACGGATGATGGCGGATCCCGCTGCAGCCATCAGGGCGGCCTTGACTCCACCTCCACCTATGTACCACATCTTACACCCACCCACTAGTACAGGATGGAGCTAGTTAGTCGTTCAGATGTATTATCATGCTTGTACTACCCTTTTGCATATAGGCTACAGATATAACACTCCATTCACCATCCCCCCCTCCCACTTTCATGGGTATCTCTACATGCATACTACAGAGATCTATATCAGCCTTACCAGCTTTTTTTTTTCAGCACTTTTATCTTTTCCGATTGACAAAAGATACACCCATGTACATTGATTTGTCTCATAGGCCGAGTTCGGCCTCCTAATAGACGTAAAAACACTTTCTCTCTCTCTCTCTCTCTCTCTCTCTCTCTCTCTCTCTCTCTCTCTCTCTCTCTCTCTCTCTCTCTCTCTCTCTCTCTCTCTCTCTCTCTCTCTCTCTCTCTCTCTCTCTCTCTCTCTCTCTCTCTCTCTCTCTCTCTCTCTCTCTCTCTCTCTCTCTCTCTCTCTCTCTCTCTCTCTCTCTCTCTCTCTCTCTCTCTCTCTCTCTCTCTCTCTCTCTCTCACGGAGGACTTACTTGCTTTCCTCACGGCGGAGGTGAGAGCACAGTCGACTACATTTTGGGTACCACCTCTGGAGCTTCACTCATCCCCTCACTTAGTATTGGACGACGCCCACTTGGTGCTGACCATACATTTATTACATTCACACTATCATCTCCTATTCCATTAGACCCTCCCTCACCCACTAAGACACACACGACAATACACTTCACACACGAGCTCTCACACGTTTATGCACACCATTTACACACCCGCCTACTCTCTCTCGATCCACTCTCACCCTTGGATACACTTACATCACAGTTCACCACCATCCTACACGACTCCACTCTTCGCAGTTTCCCACACCGCACACACACACACCCTGCACGCACAGGTTCCATGCCTCAGAACAGCTGGTATGATGCAGATTGCCGCGAGCTACGGAAGCACCTACGCATCTTAGAGCATAGAGGGGATATTACACACACACAGGCACAGCGTCGCATGCAGAGCCTTACTCGCCGCAAACGGCGAGATTGGGAGGAGAGACAGTACTGGGATATTTATCATTTACTCATGAGTCGAGACAGTGCAGTGGCATGGCGACATTTGAGAGAGAGGAGACAGCAGACACCCATCCGAGACCCGAGCACTTGGCATAGCTATGCACAGAGCCTATACGAGATCCCAGACCAGCCCCCCATTCCCAGACCACAGAGCTCACGTCCTACTACATCTGACTTCTTTACACCCACTATGGTGGGACGCGCTATTGCCCGTCTACAGCATGGCAGGGCCCATGACCTTTTCGGTTTACAGGCTGAGCACCTCATCTACGGAGGCACCACCCTTGCACCGCTCATTGCCCACCTCTTCAACCGTGCACTGGTTGAAGGGTTCCCTGACTCATGGACTGAGCACACCATAGTGCCCATTCATAAGTCAGGAGATACTATGGATCCAGCTACATACCGGACGATCATGATTGGCCCTATATTGGCCAAGTTATATGGGGCGGTACTCGAGACAGAGTTGAGTACTCTCGCTGAGAGGAAGGGTATCAGGGCTCCAGGACAGGCCGGCTTCAGACGAGATTACTCTACCATTGACCACATTTTCACTCTGAGATGCCTGATCGACCGGGCAAGGGTGAGGAAGAGGAGATTATATTGCTGCTTTGTGGACTTCCGCAAAGCATTTGACACCGTTCCCAGGGGACGACTCTTCAGACAACTACTTGATATCGGAGCTCCAGAGGAGATGATATGGGGGATCTATGCCTTATACGAGAGAGTATCTGGCGGAGTCAGATGTCCGGGGGGCTTATCTCATCCACTTGCTAGCACTATCGGGGTGAAGCAAGGATGCCCTCTTTCACCCACCCTCTTTGGTCTCTACATTGATGAGATAGTGGACTACATACAGCAGCAGGGGGGTGATGGCATTGAGGTACGCGGGTCCACTGTCCATATTCTTTTATACGCTGATGATATTGTACTGGTTTCAGAGTCGGCAGAAGGCCTACACCATCATCTACATGGCCTAGATGACTTTTGCACACACAGAGGGTTATCTGTGAACCTTGGTAAAACAAAGGTCATGATCTTTCATACATCAGCACAGGTACGCAGACATAGTTTGTTCACAGCAGCAGGTGGACCGATTGAGGTGGTCGGATCATATGTTTACTTGGGAGTGACATTTACAGCAGCATCAGGGGTCTTCTCTATGTCTCAGGCTGCACGTGACCGCATCACACGTGGGTATGCAGCACTTGCCTTGATGGAGAGACAGTGCCACCAGGCATATTTTCAAGAGCCCCGCACAAAGGGGTGGCTCTTCGACACTTTAGTTACACCAGCGCTCATGTATGGGGCAGCCATATGGGGACCAGGATTAGCCACATCAGTATGGACAGCATTAGAGAGGCCACAGATCCTCATGATTTCTAGACTTATCCGCAGCAAGCCTTCAATACCACATGATATCATTAGAGCAGAGCTCGCTACACCACCGATGCTAGTTGAGGCACTATTCCAGACAGTATGCCTATTACACAGACTCCGCAGCATGGATACAGAGCGCATTGCTTATCGGGCTTTCCAGGCATCACGGGACATGGCATTAGAAGGCGACACCTCCTCATGGTATGCACAGACACGAGACTGGCTGGCCCACCATGGCTTTGACATAGACAGGCTACCACCACTACAGTACGACTCACATGCACCCACCTACTCACTCTCTCATCAGGAGAGGAATAGGATCATTCGTCAGGAGATATGGCATACATACATACAGAGGACATGGGTGAGCCCTAGGGGTACATTGCCACCGAAAATGCTCTATTACCGTGAGCATTTTCTACATATATCGGACGAGGGCTTCATCGAGATTCCGAGATACATGCAGACATATCTACCCCACCACCTTCGAGTCATCATTGGGCAGCTCCGGGTCTCATCGCACCAGCTTGAGATTGAGAGGGGTCGATCCAGGGGAGTCCCCCGTGAGGAGAGGTGGTGCCCAGTATGCGAGACAGAGGTAGAGAGTGAGGAGCATTTTGTTATCAGATGCCCAGCATACTTAGACCTACGAGCACAGTTCCAGATAGAGGAGTCACTCCCGTTATGCATGACCATGGGAGACCAGGGACGCTTGGGACGCTTCCTCGCGGCAGCATACGAGAGGTGAGATCGATCACTCCAGCCCACACATCAGCCACGAGTGAGTACACAGCAGACCATTACCCAGTTTTTTCAGCGAGCTGAGCTACATCAGACAGGTCCACCTATAGGGCTCACGCTCCACCAGGCAGCAGCACAGAGAGCACGGCGCCCACCACGCATGGGCAGATATCATCGACCACGACTATATCAGGAGGATATCTCACGCATCAGGACAGCCTACGACCACATGATGGAGCATAGGCGCACCACCACCCCATGGGTTGTCTTCCTTCAGGAGGCACTCAGACCACCCCCGATGTACCACATACTACACCCACCCCCACCCATTCACCAGTAGCTAGGGTGTTTTATTCACACTTTTACTCACATGTCCCCCATGTATTAGGTGGCCACTATCTGCGGAGTCAGAGCCACGTCTTCCCATCCTTTTCCAGCCTTATATATCTTTGTGTCGCGATATACCTTTTATTTCATTTTATCCTCTACACAGGGTTACTACACTTGTACATGGTTTTTTGTCTCATAGGCCAAGTTTGGCCTCCAGAAGACGTTAATATGACTTTCTTTCTCTCTCTCTCTCTCTCTCTCTCTCTCTCTCTCTCTCTCTCTCTCTCTCTCTCTCTCTCTCTCTCTCTCTCTCTCTCTCTCTCTCTCTCTCTCTCTCTCTCTCTCTCTCTCTCTCTCTCTCTCTCTCTCTCTCTCTCTCTCTCTCTCTCTCTCTCTCTCTCTCTCTCTCTCTCTCTCTCTCTCTCTCTCTCTCTCTCTCTCTCTCTCTCTCTCTCTCTCTCTCTCTCTCTCTCTCTCTCTCTCTCTCTCTCTCTCTCTCTCAGCATGACAGATGCGAGCTCTCACACGTCGGAAGCGGCGAGCGAGGAGCGACAGGAGGCAGAGTTGTTTGACCTTCTCATGAGTAGAGATTGCACCACCGCGTGGAGGGCCCTACGTGAGCCACACCCACCTACACCCATAGCAGATCCTTAGACTTCGCACACCTACACCCAGAGGTTATTTGACGTCCAGTGAAGCCCCCACTGTCGCCCCCCCCCCCCACGCCGCGTCCTGTGATATCCACTCTATTCATGGCAGGCATGGTATGATAAGCCATCCATAGGTTACAGCATGGCCGTTCATGCACACCACACGAGACTACAGGGCGAGCACTTTATATATGCAGTCGATGTAGTTTCCCACCTGATCACCCACCTCTTCAACCGTGCCATGGTTCAGGGGTTACCGGACTCGTGGACTATGCATACCATTGCGCCTATCCACAAGTCTGGCGATATGATGGACCCGGGGAACTATAGGACTATTATGATAGGCCACATCTTGGCCAAGATCTATGGGGCATTACTAAAGGAAGAGCTCAGTACACACGTTGAAGCAGCTTGAATCGGAGCACCCGGCGAGGCAGGCTTCCGTCGCACTTTCTCCACCATCGACCACATCTTCGTACTTCGTTGATTGAGAGCGCGAAGGTGAGGAAGCGGAGATTCTATTGTTGCTTTGTGGATTTCCGCAAAGCCTTCAACATGGTCCCTCGAGAGAGACTACTACGGAGACTCAAGGAGTTACAGCTACCATCAAACAAGCTATGGGCCATCATGCTTTGTATGCACGAGTCACCGGCAGGGTGCGCTCCCCTGGTGGCCTATCAAACAGCCTTGTTAGCACCATGGGTGTGAAACAAGGTTTCCCTCTCTCACCCACTCTCTTCGGTCTCTACATCGACAAGATCATAGAGTATATACAGCGAGGAGGAGGGCTAGGAGGAGACCTCAGAGCTACACCAGTACACATCCTATTATATGCTGATGACATTGTCTTGCTTTCAGAGTCACAGGAGGGGTTGCAGTCACATTTACAGGCGCTCGATACCATTAGTGAACCTTGGCAAGACCAAGGTCATGATCTTCCACACCTCGAGGATAGTACGCCATCGCGCCTCTTTCACCGTAGCTAGAGGACAGATAGAGGTAGTGGACTCCTACGTCTATTTAGGCGTCACCTTCTCGAGCAGCACGGGGATTTTCTCCATGGCACAGGCAACGAGAGATAGATTGACACGGGGCTATGTGGCGCGTGCTAGATTGGAGAGACGCTGCTTTTAGGCACATTTTCAGGAGCCCCGAACTAAGGGGTGGCTCTTTGATACTCTAGTGACACCCGCACTGATGTACGCAGATGGGCACAAGGAATCACAGAGGCGATGTGGACGCGGATTGAGAGGCCCCAGGTCACCATGATCTCACGCTTGCTCCGCAACAAGCCCTCAGTCCCACATGACATTATACGAGTTGAGCTTGGCACACCACGGATGCTAGTGGAGGCCCTCTTTCGGCTGGTGACCTTTATCCTGAGAGTCAGAGAGCTCCCCTCCAGTCGACTGACGAGGCTTGCATTTGAGAGCTCTAGACATCTGGCAGAGACAGGGCATGAGAGAGGATGATATGCACAGACCTACCGATGGTTGGCAGACCATGGCATGAGCATTACCGATCTCCCCCCTTTTCAGTACGACCTCTCTTCCCCCTACATTACCCTCTCTCGTTCTGAGAGGAACAGGATCATCCGTCATGACCTACTACAAATACATGTCAGGGAGACATGGATAGCACCACGAGAGCCTCTTCCCACAAAGAGGCAACACTACAGAGAGCACTTCCTGACAGTGACAGCGGATGGTTTCATTTAGAGACCACGATACATGGATGGCCATTGGGAAGCTCATAGTATCATCATACCAGCTCGAGACATACCCCCCGGGATGAGAGATTATGCAGGATATGCCGAGAGGAGGTGGAGGACGAGGAGCACTACACATGTAGATGCCAGGCATATGAGGATATCAGAGACAGCTACCCACAACTCTTCAAGGGGCCCAGAGAGATCAGGGCTTTATTGGAGACGAAGGACCAGCTGCCTCTAGGTCGTTTCCTAGTAGAGCTCCAGCGTCGCCGTGCCTCACTTCTCCGACAGATGGAGATACACCCGGCCCCCCAAACTCATATTACAGATTTTTTCGGACCCATAGTCGCCAGAGGCCCCAGTTCGACGCAGGGTGTCAGATTACAGAGAGCAGGGAAGCTTAGACGACATCGTCGACGACCGTGACCCCCACTATGGAGAGCCCGTCCCTACCAAAGAGATTCAGGCGATTCACGCATGCCATGACATGGAGATACGACGACGTCAGCAGCGCACCCCTATCGATCTCGACATGCAGAGTATTTTGAGGATTGCCACGATGCCTTAGCCACCGATGCATTATATCCTACATCCACTCCAGGCATTTAGAGGGTTATGACACCACCGAGCCTCCCCTCCATATGCATATCATTTTTGTATCTCACCTATTCAGCATATAGAGTGCATACCCATAGCACCCACACCCTCGACGCCTACTATTTATCCACTCCTATATTCTGTTTTGCACTCACACTTTATTTTCCTTTTGGGATCACAGTGGATTGGATCATACTGATGTATATGTTTTGTCTCATAGGCCGATTTTGGCCTCTAATAGACGTTAAAATGTCTTTCTTTTTGTCGTCTGCGCCGTCTTCCCTGTCTGCACATCGATCTGTATACGACGGCGCTCTACCCTGAGGCGTCGTCTACGGCACCCTTCGTCGCTCTTCTTCCCCTCGTCTCCCAGTGCATGCCCAAAAACCTTGACGGGTCTGCCATCCTCGCGAGCCGCCTCTCATTTCGCGCGCCCTCGCCTCTGCCATCCCTCTTTTTAGGGTTTCGAGACTGTTTTGAAGTTTTGAAGCACCTGTCCTCCAAGTTCATATTTTCATCGCGCATCAAGCGCGCTCCCGTCTTCATCGCAAGTCTTTGGGCTCAGCACACTGAGCATTTTTCCATCTTCGAACGCCATGACCGCTACGGCTAAGAAGGATGATTTGACGAAAATGGAGGACAAGCTGACCATAGCTATCAAAGAAAACAAGAAGATGGTGGACTCCACTATCACGACCATCATCAACCGCCTCTCAAAGCTCGAGAAAGAGGTAAAAACATATCATAAGGAGAGGGAAACATGGAAGAAAGAGAAAGAAGAATGGGCTAAGGAGAGGGCAAAAATGAAAGAGGAATTGGAGCTCCTCAAAGCTTCAATGGTCTCTCTTACACCTGAAGAGGGAGAGATTAATATGAACAAGACATAAGCTCTCAAAGAAGAACTAACCAAAGCTTTGACCGCGAGCATGGAAAACAAGTTAGAAGCTACCAAAGAAGGGTGGATCGACATAGTGAAGAAGAACATCAAAAAAGAAGCCAAAGAGGAAGCACAAAAGGAAGAAGCCCTAATCGTGCACATCACCATTGAGGAAGAAAAGATGAGACAGGCCCGCCGTCTCAATGTACGCATCACGGGCCTTGTAGAAAAAGAAGGCTCTACCCCCGAGTCCAATGGGAAGACATTATGCAAGATACTCGGCTATAAAAAGGAGTCCCCCCCATTCATCAAGTCTTGGAGAACGGGACGAGACCCCACGAAGAAGAGAGCTCTCATCCTACACTTCCCTTCCGAAGATGTAAGATATGCTTTCCTACGCAAGAGGGTGATTTTGAGAGCACTTGATGGTCCCCCCCATCTACCTTGATGATGATCTCACACCCATGCAGGTAGCACACCGTCGTGCATGCATGCCGAGAGTACATCAAGCTCGCAAAGAAGGAAAGAAGGCTTCATACAGAGATGGTCGTGTCATCATTGATGGCAAGGCCACCCCATAGGGATTCACGGCCTAAGAGACACTCGAGGAGATACACCTTGCAGTTTGGAACTGCAATGGAGATCTATGGACACACCCAGAGAGGTTGGAAGAGGTGTGCAAAGGCAAAGACATCATTATGCTCACAGAGACACATGAGAGCCCGGACCGGGGCCTACCTCGAGTCCACAGTTTTCAGTGGGAGTCCACATATAGAGAGTGTACACATCAGCACACCACCCGAGGATCAGGAGGAGGAGTAGCCATACTCTTCAGAGATGGACTTCAGAGCAGGATACAGATACTCGCACGTGATTCACAGGCCAGATATCTTTGGATTCAACTCCATCTCTCACAGGAGCGATCATCTTCATAGTGTTATGCTACTTTGCTCCTTCTAGCTCGCGTTTTGCTATCATAGATCGAGAGGAGGACTCACCATACACTTGCTTGTCAGAAGAGATTACAGAGTACTCTGCATTAGGGGAAGTCTTCCTTATGGGAGACTTCAATGCCAGGACAGGCAATGATCAGTGTGAGATATTTGACCCAAAAGACCCACAAATACTACATACCATAGAGAATGAGTCTATAGCTCTAGCTTCAACTGACCCTACACACACTCACTATGGCACTCACTTACTCATACTAGGCTCTCGACATAATCTCGTTATCTATGATGGGATGGCTCAGTGGCCTACCTCAGGAGGATTGACATGCATACCACACTCAGTCACAGATGGCAGGGGAAGAAGAGTAGATTACGTCATGGGATCCAGAGAGGCCATCCACCTACAGACCTCATTCACCATCCCACCCATACCCATTGGGGCCGATCACACATACCTCGCACTCTCTCTGAAGGAAGACACACCTACACGCATACCCACAGCACGCATTCCACACACCACCATCCACTTCACACACGAGCTAGCTCACATATATGCGGCTCAAGTCGAGAAGGGTCTTCTCTTGCTTCATCCTGACACTCCACTATCCCTACTCACCTCACAGATAGCATCAGTTCTTCACACATCAGCCGTCAGCTCCTTCCCACACACCATCCATTCTCATCACACACCTCCTCCCATGACTATGCCACAACATCGTTGGTATGATGAGGAATGCAAAGATCTTTACCGCCGACTAAAGCTCAGCGAGCATTGGGAGAGATCACAGAGAGAGAGGCCAAGGGACAGATGAAGACTCTCACACGTCGAAAGAGGTGAGCCTTTGAGGAGGCAGAGGAGCTTGAGCTATACCATCTCTTTATGAGTATGGACAGTGCTGCAGCATGGAGTATCCTACGAGAGCCACGCCCGACCACACCTATTGGGAACCTACACACATGGCATGATTATGCTCAGAGGTTATATGAGGTACCTGGGCAGCCTCCCATTCCCCAGCCACTTGAGCCTCTCCCTACTAGTTCTTCTCTCTTCACAGCAAAGATGGTTGAGAGGGCCATAAGACGATTGCGACATGGACGTTCGACAGACCACACGGGATTGCAGAGCGAGCATCTCATATATGCAGCCTCGACTATAGCCCCGTTGATTGCACATGTCTTCAACCGGGCTATAGGGGCGGGCTTCCCAAAGGAGTGGACGAGGCACACCATTGTGCCTATCCACAAATATGGCGACACCCTGGATCCAGGGAACTACAAGACCATCATGATTGGCCACACCATGGCCAAACCATACGGTGCCATACTTGAGGAAGAGCTAAGCTCATACGCAGAGACTGAGGGGCTACGAGCACGAGGCCAGGTAGGTTTTCGACGAGCTTTCTCTAATATTGATCACATCTTCATTTTGCGTTGCCTCATTGATGGGGCAAGGGTGCGGAAGAAGAGACTATATTGCTGCTTTGTGGACTTCCGCAAAGCTTTTGATACAGTGCCACGAGAGAGGCTCTTCCAACGCCTCAAGAGCTTGGGAGTACCATTAGGGATGATTTGGGCCATCTATGCACTCTATGAGCAGGTGACTGGGAGGGTACAGTGTCCGAGAGGTATGTCTAAGACCATTGCTAGCACAATCGGCGTTAAGCAAGGCTGCCCACTCTCTCCCCCTCTATTTGGTCTCTACATCGACGAGATTGAGGACTACATTCTCCGAGCTGGAGAAGAGGGTGCAGACCTCGCAGGTACACATGTCCACATTTTATTATATGCCGATGGCATTGTCTTGATTTCAGAGTCACCCGAGGGATTACAGCGCCACCTGGAGGCCCTGGATGAGTTTTGTACACAGAGGGGCTTGACAGTAAACCTGCTCATGATCTTCCACACCTCCCCCATGGTGAGGAATGGAGCAGGATTCAGAGCTTGCGATGGGCAGATTGAGGTGGTCACTTCCTATGTCTACCTCGGAGTCACATTCACGAGCTTGCCTGGCCCCTTAAGCATGAGACAGGCAGCCACCGATCGACTCACACGAGGATATGCAGCTTTAGCCATGTTAGAGCGGAGATGTCACCAGGCACACTTCCAGGAGCCCCGCACAAAGGGGTGGCTATTTGACACACTAGTCAGACCAGCTATGATGTATGCTTCGACGGTTTGGGCCCCAGGCCTCACAGTCACCCAGTGGAGTGCGATCGAGAGGCCACAGGTACGTATGATCTCGCGATTCTTTCGGGGGAAACAGTCGGTACCACATGCATCATCAGGGCAGAGCTAGCTCCACCACCCATGGTAGTAGATGCACTATTCTGAACTATCTTCTTTATTCAGAGGATGAGGGAGCTCCCTACAGATAGACTCACACACAGAGCTTTTGAGGCATCTATACAGATATCAGAGTCAGGATATGAGAGAGCTTGGTACACTCAGGTTAGAGTCTTGTTTGATAGTCATGGACTTGATATGGACAGATTGCCGCCTTTTCAGTATGACCCAGACTCACCTCACATCCACCTCTCTTGTCGTGAGAGACCTCTCTCGTCGTGAGAGGAATGTTGTACTTAGACAAGATCTCTGGCAGCTCTACATTAGTCAGACATGGCACACACCACACATGGGATTGAGACTATCGCACTACCGAGACCAGTTCTTAGACATACTAGCAGACGGTTTCATCCAACGACCACACTACATGGATACTTACATGCCTCATAGCTCGAGGGTGGCGATTGGCCAGTTGAGAGTCTCATCACACCAACTAGAGATTGAGACGGGCAGAGTCGCAAACATTCCCAGAGAGGAGCGGATATGCAGGGTATGCAGAGTAGAGATGGAGGATGAGGAGCACTTTGTATGCAGATGTAGCGCATATGATGGCATCAGAGGCAAATACGAGACTCTGTTTGCAGGACAGCCCACCCTCTGAGAGATCATGGGCTTTAGAGACCAACGACAGCTCGGGCGATTCTTACTAGAGATACAGAGTCACAGAGATTCCCTACTCCAGCCTACTGTAGCACTCCATACAGGAGGGAGACAGAGTCAGCTCACTGACTTCTTTATTCCACGACGTGTGGCATGGGGACATTTGAGAGAGAGGAGACAATAGACACCCATCCCAGACCCGAGCACTTGGCATAGCTATGCACAGAGCCTATACGAGATCCCAGACCAGCCCCCCATTCCCAGACCACAGAGCTCACGTCCTACTACATCTGACTTCTTCACACCCACTATGGTGGGACGCGCTATTGCACTTCTACAGCATGGCAGGGCTCATGACCTTTTCGGTTTACAGGCTGAGCACCTCATCTACGGAGGCACGACCCTTGCACCGCTCATAGCCCACCTCTTCAACCGTGCACTGGTTGAAGGGTTCCCTGAGTCATGGACTGAGCATACCATAGTGCCCATTCATAAGTCAAGAGATACTATGGATCAAGCTACATACCGGACGATCATGATTGGCCCTATATTGGCCAAGTTATATGGGGCGGTACTCGAGACAGAGTTGAGTACTCTCGCTGAGAGGAAGGGTATCAGGGCTCCAGGACAGGAAGGCTTCAGGCGAGATTACTCTACCATTGACCACATCTTCACTCTGAGATGCCTAATCGACCAGGCAAGGGTCAGGAAGAGGAGATTATATTGCTGCTTTGTGGATCCGCAAAGCATTTGACACCGTTCCCAGGGGACGACTCTTCAGACGACTACTTGATATCGGAGCCCCAGAGGAGATGATATGGGGGATCTATGCCTTATACGAGAGAGTATCTGGCAGAGTAAGATGTCCGGGGGCTTATCTCATCCACTTGCTAGCACTATCGGGGTGAAGCAAGGATGCCCTCTTTCACCCACCCTCTTTGGTCTCTACATTGATGAGATAGTAGACTACATAGAGCAGCAGGGGGGTGATGGCATTGAGGTACACGGGTCCACTGTCCATATTCTTTTATATGCTGATGATATTGTACTGGTTTCAGAGACAGAAGAAGGTCTACAACATCATCTACATGGCCTAGATGACTTTTGCACACAAAGAGGGTTATCTGTGAACCTTGGTAAAACCAAGGTCATGATCTTTCATACATCAGCACAGGTATCCGCAGCATGGATACAGAGCGCATTGCTTATCGGGCTTTCCAGGCATCACAGGACATGGCATTAGCAGGCGACACCTCCTCATGGTATGCACAGACACGAGACTGGCTGGCCCACCACGGCTTTGACATAGAAAAGCTACCACCACTACAGTACAACTCACATGCACCCACCTACTCGCTCTCTCATCAGGAGAGGAATAGGATCATTCGTCAGGAGATATGGCATACATACATACAGAGGACATGGGTGAGCCTTAGGGGTACATTGCCACCGAAAATGCTCTATTACCGTGAGCATTTTCTACATATATCGGACGAGGGCTTCATCGAGATTCCGAGATACATGCAGACATATCTACCCCACCAGCTTCGAGTCGTCATTGGGCAGCTCCGGGATGAATATCAGCTCGAGATTGAGAGGGGTCGATCCAGGGGAGTCCCCCGTGAGGAGAGGTGGTGCGCAGTATGCCAGACAGAGGTAGAGAGTGAGGAGCATTTTGTTATCAGATGCCCGGCATATGTAGACCTACGAGCACAGTTCCAGATAGAGGAGTCACTCCCGTTATGCATGACTATGGGAGACCAGGGACGCTTGGGACGCTTCCTCGCAGTAGCATACGAGAGGCGAGATCGGTCACTCCAGCCCACACATCAGCCACGGGTGAGTACGCAGCAGACCATTACCCAGTTTTTTCAGCGAGCTGAGCTACATCAGACAGGTCCATCTATAGGGCTCACGCTCCACCAGGCAGCAGCACAGAGAGCACGACGCCGACCACGCATGGGCAGATATCATCGACCACGACTATATCAGGAGGATATCTCACGCATCAAGACAGCCTACGACCACATGATGGAGCATAGGCACACCACCACCCCATGGGTTGTCTTCCTTCAGGAGGCACTCAGACCACCCCCGATGTACCACATACTACACCCACCTCCACCCATTCACCGGTAGCTAGGGTGTTTTACTCACACTTTTACTCAGATGTCCCCCATGTATTAGGTGGCCACTATCTGCGGAGCCAGAGCCACATCTCCCCATCCTTTATCAGCCTTATATATATCTTTGTGTCGCGATATACCTTTTATTTCATTTCATCCTCTACACAGGGTTACTACACTTGTACATGGTTTTTGTCTCATAGGCCAAGTTTGGCCTCCAGAAGATGTTAATATGACTTTCTTTCTTCTCTCTCTCTCTCTCTCTCTCTCTCTCTCTCTCTCTCTCTCTCTCTCTCTCTCTCTCTCTCTCTCTCTCTCTCTCTCTCTCTCTCTCTCTCTCTCTCTCTCTCTCTCTCTCTCTCTCTCTCTCTCTCTCTCTCTCTCTCTCTCTCTCTCTCTCTCTCTCTCTCTCTCTCTCTCTCTCTCTCTCTCTCTCTCTCTATGTCTCAGGCAGCACGTGACCGCATCACACGTGGGTATGCAGCACTTGCCTTGATGGAGAGACAGTGCCACCAGACATATTTTCAGGAGCCCCGTACAAAACGATGGCTCTTCGACACTTTGGTTACACCAGCGCTCATGTATGGGGCAGCCATATGGGGACCAGGATTAGCCACATCAGTATGGACAGCATTAGAGAGGCCACAGATACTCATGATTTCCAGACTTATCCGGAGCAAGCCTTCAGTACCACATGATATCATTAGAGCAGAGCTCGCTGCACCACCGATGCTAGTTGAGGCACTATTCCAGACAATATGCCTATTACACAGACTCCGAAGCATGGATACAGAGTGCATTGCTTATCGGGCTTTCCAAGCATCACCGGGACATGGCATTAGCAGGCGACACCTCCTCATGGTATGCACAGACACGAGACTGGCTGGCCCACCACGGCTTTGACATAGACAGGCTACCACCACTACAGTACGACTCACATGCACCCACCTACTCGCTCTCTCATCAAGAGAGGAATAGGATTATTCGTTAGGAGATATGGCATACATACGTACAGAGGACATGGGTGAGCCCTAGGGGTACATTGCCACCGAAAATGCTCTATTACCGTGAGCATTTTCTACATATATCGGATGAGGGCTTCATCGAGATTCCGAGATAAATGCAGACATATCTACCCCACCAGCTTCGAGTCGTCATTGGGCAGATCCGGGTTTCATCACATCAGCTCGAGATTGAGAGGGGTCGGTCCAGGGGAGTCCCCCGTGAGGAGAGGTGGTGCCAAGTATGCGAGACAGAGGTAGAGAGTGAGGAGCATTTTGTTATCAGATGCCCAGCATATGTAGACCTACGAGCACAGTTCCAGATAGAGGAGTCACTCCAGTTATGCATGACTATGGGAGACCAGCGACGCTTGGGACGCTTCCTCGCAGCCGCATACGAGAGGCGAGATCGGTCAATCCAGCCCACACGTCAGCCACGGGTGAGTACGCAGCAGATCATTACCCAGTTTTTTCAGCGAGCTGAGCTACATCAGAGAGGTCCATCTATAGGGCTCACGCTCTACCAGGCAGCAGCACAGAGAGCACGGCGCCGACCACGCATTGGCAGATATCATCGACCACGACTATATCAGGAGGATATCTCACGCATCAGGACAGCCTACGACCACGTGATGGAGCATAGATGCACCACCACTCCATGGGTTGTCTTCCTTCAAGAGGCACTCAGACCACCCCCGATGTACCACATACTACACCCACCTCCACCCATTCACCGGTAGCTAGGGTGTTTTACTCACACTTTTACTCACATGTCCCCCATGTATTTGGTGGCCATTATCTGCGGAGTCAGAGCCACATCCCCCCATCCTTTTCTAGCTTTATATATATCTTTGTGTCTCGATACACCTTTTATTTCATTTCATTCTCTACACAGGGTTACTACACTTGTACATGGTTTTTGTCTCATAGGCCAAGTTTGGCCTCCAGAAGACGTTAATATGACTTACTTTCTTTCTTTCTCTCTCTCTCTCTCTCTCTCTCTCTCTCTCTCTCTCTCTCTCTCTCTCTCTCTCTCTCTCTCTCTCTCTCTCTCTCTCTCTCTCTCTCTCTCTCTCTCTCTCTCTCTCTCTCTCTCTCTCTCTCTCTCTCTCTCTCTCGCGCCGACCACTCATGGGCAGATATCATCGACCACGACTATATCAAGAGGATATCTCACGCATAAGGAGAGCTCTCTAGAGTCCAGGACACCCTCGAGGAAGAGAGGCTTTGACACACATATCGATTACATGTAAGGATTATGGGGCTCTCAGAAGGCACATCACTGGATGCAAATGCCATTGACATCTTCCAACGCTTGGGATATGAGAGCATGCCTTTCACAAGGGCATGGAGGGTCGGTAGAGACACGTCCTGACCATGATCACTCATCCTCCTTTTGAGCTCTGAGGATACACCTATTGCCTTCTTCCGACGACGACCAGTACTCTGCAGACTACCCGGAGGAGCTTTATATATGGACTAGGATCTCACCAGGGTCCATCTGAGGGAGAGGAGACATCAAACACCCATTCGAGACTCGAGCATTTGGCATAACTATGCACACGACCTAGCCCAGAAGAGCCCCCCATTCCCAGGGGGCAGAGCTCACGCCCCACTACCTCTTACTTCTTCACACCCACTATGATGAGCCGCGCTATTTCCCATTTACAACATGGCTGAGCCCATGACCAGTTCAGTTTACAGGCAGAGCACCTCATCTACGGATGCATGAATTTGGCACCCCTCATTGCCCACCTCTTCAACCGTGCACTGGTTGAAGGGTTCCCTGACTCATGGACTGAGCACACCATAGTGCCCATTCATAAGTCAGGCGACGTTATGGATCCAGCTACATATCGGACGATCATGATTGGCCCCACATTGGCCAAATTATATGGGGCAATGCTAGAGACAGAGTTGAGCACTCTCAACGAGAGGAAGGGTAACGGGGCTCCAGGACACGAAGGCTTCAGATGAGATTACTCTACCATTGACCACATCTTCATTATGAGATGCCTGATTGACCAGGCAAGAGTGAGAAAGAGGAGATTATACCGCTGCTTTGTGGACTTCTGCAAAGCCTTCGACACAGTTCCCAGGGAGCGACTCTTCAAATGCCTACTCGATATCAGAGCTCCAGATGATATGATATGGGGGATCTATGCCTTATATGAGAGAGTATTTGGTAGACTCAGATGTCTAGTTGGCTTATCCCACTCACTTGCTTGCACCATCGGGGTGAAGCAAGGGTGCCCTCTTTCACCCACCCTCTTTGGTCTATACATCCATCAGATAGTGGACTTCATACGACAACAGGGAGGGGAGGGCGTTGAGGTACAAGGAATCACTATTCATATTCTTTTATATGTTGATGATATTGTGCTGGTTTCAGAGTCCGCAGAAGGTCTGCAGCATCGCCTACACAGCCTAGATGACTTCTGCATACATAGAGGGCTATCTATGAGCCTTGGTAAAACGAAGGTTATGATTTTTCATACATCAGCACAGGTGAGGAGATAGTTCTTTCATAGCAGTAGGCGGACCGATTGAGGTGGTCGGGTCATATGTCTATCTCGAAGTGACATTCACAAGAGCCTCTTGGGTTTTCTCTATGTCTCAGGCAGCGCGGGATCACATCACACGTGGATACGCAACACTAGCATTGATGGAGAGACACTGCCACCAAGCACACTTTCAAGAGCCCCGCACAAAGGGATGGCTCTTCGACACTTTGGTTACACTAGCACTCATGTATGGAGCAGCCATATGGGGGCCGAGATTAGCTACATCAGCATGGACAGCATTGGAGAGGCCACAAATTCTCATGATTGCCAGACTCATCCGTAACAAGCTTTCGGTACCACATGATATCATCATAGCATAGCTCACTCCACCACCGATGCTAGTAGAGGCATTGTTCTATACAGTATGCCTATTACACAGGATCCGGAGCATGGACACAGAGCGCATCACTTATTGAGCTTTCCAAGCGTCACACGACATGGCATTAGCAAGAGACACCTCCTCATGGTACGCGTAGACAGGAGACTGGCTGGCCCATCATGGGTTTGACATAGACAGACTACCACCACTGCAGTACTACTTACAGGCCCCCACCTATTCGTTCTCCCACTAGGAGAGGAATAGGGTCATTCGACAAGAGATATGGCATACATACATACAAAGGACATGGTTTAGCCCCAGAGATACATTGCCACCGAGGCATCACGTGATATGGCATTAGCAGGCGACACCTCCTCATGGTATGCACAGACACGAGACTGGCTTGCCCACCATGGCTTTGACATAGACAGGCTACCACCACTACAGTACGACTCTCATGCACCCACCTACTCGCTCTCTCATCAAGAGAGGAATAGGATCATTCGTCAGGAGATATGGCATACATACATACAGAGGACATGGGTGAGCCCTAGGGGTACATTGCCACCGAAAATGCTCTACTACCGCGAGCATTTTCTACATATAACGGGCTTCATCGAGATTCCGAGATACATGCAGATCTACCTTCCCCACCACCTACGAGTCGTCATTGGGCAGCTCCGGGTTTCATCACATCAGCTCGAGATTGAGAGGGGTCGGTCCAGGGGAGTCCCCCGTGAGGAGAGGTGGTGCCCAGTATGCGAGACAGAGGTAGAGAGTGAGGAGCATTTTGTTATCAGATGTCCAGCATACTTAGACCTACGAGCACAGTTCCAGATCGAGGAGTCATTCTAGCTGTGCATGACTATGGGAGACAAGAGACGCTTGGGACGCTTTCTTACAGAAGCATACGAGAGGCGAGAGCGGTCACTACATCCCATACATCAGCCACGGGTGAGTACCCGGCAGACCATTACCCAGTTCTTTCAGCGAGTTGAGCTACATCAGAGAGGTCCATCTATAGGGCTCACGCTCCACCAGGCAGCAGCACAGAGAGCACGACGCCGACCACGCATGGGCGGATATCGTCGACCACGACTATATCAGGAGGATATCTCACGCATCAGGATTGCCTACGACCACATGATGGAGCATAGGCGTACCACCACCCCCTGGGTTGTCTTCCTTCTGGAGGCACTCAGACCACCACCGATGTACCACATACTACACCCACCTCCACCCATCACTAGTAGCTAGGGCGTTTTACTCACATTTTGGGATCCCCCATGTATTAGGTGGCCACTATCTGCAGAGTCAGAGCCACGTCTCCCCAGCCTTTTCCAGCCCTATATAGCTTTGTGTAGCGATATACTTTTTTATTTCATTTTATCTTCTACACAGGGTTACTACACTTGTACATGGTTTTTGTCTCATAGGCCAAGTTTAGCCTCCAGAAGACGTTAATATGACTTTCTTTCTCTCTCTCTCTCTCTCTCTCTCTCTCTCTCTCTCTCTCTCTCTCTCTCTCTCTCTCTCTCTCTCTCTCTCTCTCTCTCTCTCTCTCTCTCTCTCTCTCTCTCTCTCTCTCTCTCTCTCTCTCTCTGGTGGACTCCACTATCACGGCCATCATCAGCCGCCTCTCAAAGCTCGAGAAGGAAGTAGAAACATATCATAAGGAGAGGGAAGCATGGCAGAAAGAGAAAGAAGAATGGGCTAAGGAGAGGGCAAACATGAAAGAGGAATTGGAGCTCCTCAAAGCTTCAATGGTCTCTCTTACACCCGAAGAAGGAGAGATTAATATGAACAAGACAGAAGCTCTCAAAGAAGAACTCACCAAATCCTTGACCGAGAGCATGGAAAACAAATTAGAAGCTACCAAAGAAGGGTGGATCGACATAGTGAAGAAGAACATCAAAAAAGAAGCCAAAGAGAAAGCACAAAAGGAAGAAGCCCTCATCGTGCACACCACTATTGAGGAAGAAAAGATGAGACATGCCCGCCGTCTCAATGTACGCATCACGGGCATTGAAGAAAAAGAAGGCTCTACCCCCGAGTCCGATGGGAAGACACTATGCAAGATACTCGGCTACAAAAAGGAGTCCCCCCCATTCATCAAGTCTTGGAGAACGGGACGAGACCCCACGAAGAAGAGAGCTCTCATTCTACACTTCCCTTCCGAAGATATAAGATCTACTTTCCTACGCAAGAGGGTGATTTTGAGAGCACTTGATGGCCCCCCCATCTACCTTGACGATGATCTCACACCCATGCAGGTAGCACACCGTCGTGCATGCATGCCGAGAGTACATCAAGCTCGCAAAGAAGGAAAGAAGGCTTCATACAGAGATGGTCGTGTCATCATTGATGGCAAGGCCATCCCATAGGGATTCGCGGCCTGTGAGACACTCGAGGAGATACACCTTGCAGTTTGGAACTGCAATGGAGATCTATGGACACACCCAGAGAGATTGGAAGAGGTGCGCAAAGGCAAAGACATCATTATGCTCACAAAGACACATGAGAGCCCGGACCGGGGCCTACCTCGTGTCCACGGTTTTCAGTGGGAGTCCACATACAGAGAGTGTACACGTCAGCACACCACCCGAGGATCAGGAGGAGTAGCCATACTCTTTAGAGATGGACTTCAGAGCAGGATACAGATAGTCGCACGTGATTCACAGGCCAGATATCTTTGGATTCGACTCCAGCTCTCGCAGGAGCGGATCATCTTCATAGCATTATGCTACTTTGCTCCTTCTAGCTCGCGTTTCGCTATCATAGATCGAGAGGAGGACTCACCATACACTTGCTTGTCAGAAGAGATTACAGAGTACTCTGCATTAGGGGAAGTCTTCCTTATGGGAGACTTCAATGCCAGGACAGGCAATGATCAGTGTGAGATATTTGACCCAGAAGACCCGGAGATACTACATACCATAGAGGATGAGTCTACAGCTCGAGCTTCAGCTGACGCTACACACACTCACTATGGCACTCACCTACTCAGACTAGGCTCTCGACATAATCTCGTTATCTATAACGGGATGACTCGGTGGCCTACCTCAGGAGGATTGACATGCATACCACACTCAGTCACAGATGGCGGGGGAAGTACAGTAGATTACGTCATGGGGTCCAGAGAGGCCATCCACCTACTTACCTCATTCACCATCCCACCCATACCCATTGGGGCCGATCACACATACCTCGCACTCTCCCTGAAGGGAGACACCCCTACACGCATACCCGCAGCACGCATCCCACACACCACCATCCACTTCACACACGAGCTAGCTCACATATATGCGGCTCGAGTCGAGCAGGGTCTTCTCTTACTTCATCCTGACACTCCACTATCCCTACTCACCTCTCAGATAGCATCAGTTCTTCAGACATCAGCCATCAGCTCCTTCCCACACACCATCCATTCTCGTCACACACCTCCTCCCGGGACTATGCCACAACATCGTTGGTATGATGAGGATTGCAGAGATCTTTACCGCCGACTACGAGCTCAGCGAGCATTGGGAGAGATCACAGAGAGAGAGGCCAAGGGACAGATGAAGACTCTCACACGTCGAAAGAGGCGAGCCTTTGAGGAGGCACAGGAGCTTGAGCTATACCATCTCTTTATGAGTATGGACAGTGCTGCAGCATGGCGCAGCCTACGAGAGCCACGCCCGACCACACCTATTGGAGACCCACACACATGGCATGATTATGCTCAGAGGTTATATGAGGTACCTAGGCAGCCTCCCATTCCCCAGCCACTTGAGCCTCGCCCTACTAGTTCTTCTCTCTTCACAGCAAAGATGGTTGAGAGGGCCATACGACGACTTCGACATGGACGTTCGACAGACCACGCAGGATTGCAGAGCGAGCATCTCATATATGCAGCCTCCACTATAGCCCCGTTGATTGCACATGTCTTCAACCGGGCTATAGGAGAGGGCTTCCCAGAGGAGTGGACTAGGCACACCATTGTGCCTATCCACAAATCTGGCGACACCCTGGATCCAGGGAACTACAGGACCATCATGATTGGCCACACCATGGCCAAACTATACGGTGCCATACTTGAGGCAGAGCTCAGTTCATATGCAGAGACTGAGGGGCTACGAGCACGAGGCCAAGCAGGCTTTCGACGAGCTTTCTCTACTATTGATCACATCTTCATTCTGCGCTGCCTCATTGATGGGGCAAGGGTGCGGAAGAAGAGGCTATATTGCTGCTTTGTGGACTTCCGCAAAGCTTTTGATACAGTGCCGCGAGAGAGGCTCTTCCAACGCCTCCAGAGCTTGGGAGTACCATCAGGGATGATTTGGGCCATCTATGCACTCTATGAGCAGGTGACTGGGAGGGTACGGTGTCCAGGAGGTATGTCTGAGGCCATTGCTAGCACCATCGGTGTTAAGCAAGGCTGCCCACTCTCTCCCACTCTATTTGGTCTCTACATTGACGAGATTGAGGACTACATTCTCCGAGCTGGAGGAGAGGGTGCAGACCTCGCAGGTACACATGTCCACATTTTATTATATGCCGATGACATTGTCTTGATTTCAGAGTCACCCGAGGGATTACAGCGCCACCTTGAGGCCCTGGATGAGTTTTGTACACAGAGGGGCTTGACAGTAAACCTTGGCAAGACCAAGGTCATGATCTTCCACACCTCCCCCATGGTGAGGAATGGAGCAGGATTCAGAGCTGGTGGTGGACGGATTGAGGTGGTCACTTCCTATGTCTATCTCGGAGTCACATTCACGAGCTTGCCTGGCCCCTTCAGCATGAGACAGGCAGCCACCGATAGACTCACACGCGGATATGCAGCTTTAGCCATGTTAGAGCGGAGATGTCACCAAGCACACTTCCAAGAGCCCCGCACGAAGGGCTGGCTATTTGACACACTGGTCAGACCAGCTATGATGTATGCTGCGACGGTTTGGGCCCCAGGTCTCACAGTCACCCAGTGGAGTGCGATCGAGAGGCCACAGGTACGTATGATCTCGCGATTATTTCGTGGGAAACAGTCGGTGCCACATGACATCATCAGGGCAGAGCTAGCTGCACCACCCATGGCAGTAGAGGCACTATTCCAGACTATCTGCTTTATTCAGAGGATTAGGGACCTCCCTACAGATAGACTCACACACAGAGCTCTTGAGGCATCTATACAGATATCAGAGTTAGGATATGAGAGAGCTTGGTACACTCAGGTTAGAGTCTGGTTTGATAGTCATGGACTTGATATGGACAGATTGCCGCCTTTTCAGTATGACCCAGACTCACCTCACATCCACCTCTCTCGTCGTGAGAGGAATGTTGTGCTCAGACAAGATCTCTGGCAGCTCTACATTAGTCAGACATGGCACACACCACACATGGGATCGAGACTATCGCACTATCGAGACCAGTTCATAGACATACTAGCTGACGGTTTCATCCAGCGACCACGCTACATGGATACTCACATGCCTCATAGCTTGAGGGTAGCGATTGGCCAGCTGAGAGTCTCATCACACCGACTCGAGATTGAGACGGGCAGAGCCGCAGACATTCCCAGAGAGGAGCGGATATGCAGAGTATGCAGAGTAGAGATGGAGGATGAGGAGCACTTTGTATGCAATGTAGCGCATATGATGGCATCAGAGGCAGATACGAGACTCTGTTTGCAGGGCAGCCCACCCTCCGAGAGATCATGGACTCTAGAGACCAGCGACAGCTCGGGCGATTCTTACTAGAGATACAGAGTCACAGAGATTCCCTACTCCAGCCTACTGTAGCACTCCATACAGGAGGGAGACAGAGTCAGCTCACTGACTTCTTTATTCCACGACGTGCTGCAGCCCTCCCCCCCTCAGCCCACATACCGAGCGGGGTGACTCTTCAGCAGGCTCAGATATCTCGAGCTAGGAGACGACCCCGTGATATAGGATATCGGGCCCCGAGACTTCACCGACACTAGATTGCGGAGATCCAGGCTTGTGACCATCGCGCCATGGAGGAGAGACGATCCCAGATGATGGCCGATCCCGTTGCAGCCATCAGAGTGGCCTTGACTCCACCTCCACCTATGTATCACATATTACATCCCACCCACTAGCACAGGATGGAGCTAGTTAGTCGTTTTAGATGCATTCTCATGGTTGTTGTACTACCCTTTTGCATATAGACTATCATAGACATCGCACTCCATACACCCCCCACCACTTTCATGGGTATCCCCACATGCACACTACGGAGATCTATATCAGCTTAACCAGTTTCTTTTCAGCACTTTTATCTTTTCTGATTGACAGAAGATACACCCATGTACATCGATTTGTCTCATAGGCCGAGTTCGGCCTCCTAATAGACGTAAAAACACTTTCTTTCTTTCTTTCTTTTCTCTCTCTCTCTCTCTCTCTCTCTCTCTCTCTCTCTCTCTCTCTCTCTCTCTCTCTCTCTCTCTCTCTCTCTCTCTCTCTCTCTCTCTCTCTCTCTCTCTCTCTCTCTCTCTCTCTCTCTCCCTCTCCCCCTCTCCCCCATGGTGGTAGATGCACTATTCCAGACTATCTCCTTTATTCAGAGGGTGAGGGAGCTCCCTACCGAAAGACTCACACACAGAGCTTTTGAGGCATCTATACAGATATCAGAGTCTGGATATGAGAGAGCTTGGTACACTCAGGTTACAGCGTGGTTTGACCGTCATGGACTTGATATGGATAGATTGCCGCCTTTTCAGTATGACCCAGACTCACCTCACATCCACCTCTCGCATCATGAGAGGAATCTTGTGCGGAGACAGGACCTTTGGCAGCTCTACATTAGTCAGACATGGCACACACCACACATGGGATCGAGACTATCACACTATCGAGACAAGTTCTTGGACATACTAGGGGATAGTTTCATCCAGCGACCACGCTATATGGATACCTACATGCCTCATAGCTCGAGGGTAGCCATTGGCCAGTTGAGGGTCTCATCACACCGACTAGAGATTGAGATAGGAAGAGCCACAGACATTCCTAGAGAGGAGCGGCTATGCAGGATATGCAGAGTAGAGATCGAGGATGAGGAGCACTTTGTTTGCAGATGTAGCGCATATGATGATATTAGAGACAGATACGAGACTCTGTTTACAGGGAAGCCCACCCTCCGAGAGATCATGGGCTCTAGAGATCAGCGACAGCTCGGGCGATTCTTACTAGAGATTCAGAGTCACAGAGATTCTCTCCTTCAGCCTACTATGGCTTCCAAGACACGAGGGAGACAGAGTCAGCTCACTAACTTCTTCATTCCACGACGTGCAGTAGCCCTCCCAACCTTAGCTCACACATCAAGAGGGGTGACTCTTCAGCACGCTCAGACCTCTCGAGCTAGGAGACTGCCCCGTGCTATAGGATATCGGGCCCCGAGACTTCACAGACACCAGATTGCAGAGATCCAGGCTCGTGATCATCGCTCCATGGAGGAGAGACGATCCCGGACGATGGCGGATCCCGCTGCAGCCATCAGAGCGGTCTTGACTCCACCTCCACCTATGTACCACATCTTACACCCACCCACTAGTACAAGATGGAGCTAGTTTGTCGTTCATATGCATTATCATGCTTATACTACCCTTTTGCATATAGGCTACACATATAGCACTCCATTCACCATCCCTCCCTCCCACTTTCATGGGTATCTCTACATGCATACTACAGAGATCTATATCAGCCTTACCAGCTTTTTTTTTTCAGCACTTTTATCTTTTCTGATTGACAGAAGATACACCCATGTACATTGATTTGTCTCATAGGCCGAGTTCGGCCTCCTAATAGACGTAAAAACACTTTCTTTCTTTCTTTCTTTCTCTCCCTCTCTCTCTCTCTCTCTCTCTCTCTCTCTCTCTCTCTCTCCATAGCCATCAAAGGAAAAAAAATGATGGTGGACTCCACTATCACTACCATAATCTACAGCCTCTCAAAGCTCGAGGAGAGGGAAACATGGAAGAAAGAAAAAGAAAAGTGGAAGAGGGAGCACAAAAAGAAAGAACAATGGGCTAAGGAGAGAGCGAACATGAGAGGAATTGGAGCTTCTCAAAGCTTCGATGGTCTCACTCACACCCGAAGAAGGGGAGATTAATATGAACAAAATGGAAGATCTCAAGGAAGCACTCACCAAAGCCTTGACCGCAAGCATGGAAGACAAGCTAGAAGCTACCAAAGAGGGGTGGATCGACATAGTGAAGAAGAACATAAAAAAGGAAGCAAAAGAAGAGGCATAAAAGGAAGGAGCCCTACTCATACACACCACCTTTGAGGAAGAGAAGATTAGACAAGCCTTCCGTCTCAATGTACGCATCACGGGCATTGTAGAAAAAGAGGGCTCTACCCCCGAGTCCAATGGGAAGACACTATGCAAGAAGCTTGGCTACAAAGAGGAGTCCTCCACCCCCCCCCCCCCCCCCCCCCCGGTTCATATCTTGGAGAGTGGGATGAGACCCACGAAGAAGAGAGCTCTCATTCTACACTTCCCCACTCAAGACATAAGGTCCACTTTCCTTTGCAAGAGGCTGACTTTTAGAGGATTTAACAGCCCCCCCCGTCTACATTGATGATGATCTCATACCCATGCAAGTAGCATATCGTTGTGCATGCATGCTTCGGGTACACCAAGCTTGCAAAGAAGGAAAGAAGGCTTCATAAAGAGATGGACATGTCATCTTTGATGTCAAGGCCATCCCATAGAGATTTGCACCATGTGAGATACTCAAGGAGATACACCTTGCAATTTGGAACTTCAATGGAGATCTATGGACACGACTTCAAAGCAAGATACAGATATTTGCACGTGATTCCTAAGCCAGATATCTTTGGATCCGACTACACCTCTCAGAAGAGAGGATTATCTACATAGTGTTATGTTACTTAGCTCCTTCTCACCCGCAGTTCGCTATCATAGATCGAGAGGAGAACTCACCATACACCTGCTTGTTAGAGGAGATTACAGAGTACTCTGCACTAGGGGAAGTCTTCCTTATGGGAGACTTCAATGTGAGGACGGGCACTGAGAAGTGTGAGGCATTCGACGCAAAGGACTCCAAGGTATTACCTACCATACAAGAGTCGTCTATAACTCAAGTTTCAGCCGACCCTACATACACACATTATGGCACTCACCTATTCATACTAGGCTCTAGACATAATCTCGCTATTTATAGCGAGATGGCTCAGTGGCCTACCTGAGGAGGATTGACATGCATACCATACTCAATCACAAATGGCAAGGAAGTAGAGTAGATTACGTCATGGGATCAATGGAGGCCATCCACCTACTCACCTCATTCACCATCCCACCCATACCCATTGGGGCCGACCACACATACCTTACACTCTCCCTCAGGGAGACACCCCACACACATACTCGCAACACGCACCCCACACAACATTATCCACTTCAGACATGAGCTAGCTCACATATATGCGGCTCAAGTTGAGAAGGACCTTCTCTTTCTTCATCGTGACACTCCACTACCATTGACTACCATGAGCTTATAGTCACATGTTCATTTGAGTGTGAAGTTGGGGGTTTTCCTAGATTCATTCTTGTCTATCTGATTGTCATATTAGACAGACATGCAGTTTCCACTAGTGGATTCTTCATCCGAGTTAGGACCTATTGATAGGTGTGTATACGCATTTTGTGCTAGGCTTCATTATGGCTGAGTTGTCATAGTGTTGAGTCAATACTATGCATAATGGAGCTGATTTGCTATATAGTCTTGTGGTCGACTACCATGAGCTTATAGTCCCACATTCATTCAAGGGTGAATTTGGGGAAATATTGGATTGATCCTGGTATATATGATTGTCGTACTAGTGGACATGTGGTTTTCACACGTCGATTTTTCATCCGAGTTACGACCAGTTCACAGGTGTGTAAACCCTATCAACTATGCATTTTTGTAATTTTCCCTATCTTTTGTTTGTGTTTTGCCCTAGGCTTCATGAATCATTATGGCTGAGTTGTCATAGTATTGAGTCAATAGTATGCATAATGGAGCTGATTTGCTATATAGTCTTCTGGATGACTACCATGAGCTTATAGTCGCACGTTCATTTGAGGGTGAATTTGGGGTTTTCCTAGATTCATTCTCTTATATATGGTTGTCGTATTAGTGGACATGCAGTTTTCACTCGTGGATTCTTCGTTTGAGTTACGACCAGTTGATAGGTGTGTATACCCTAACAATTATGCATTTTTGTAATTTTTCCTACCTTTTGTTTGCATTTTGTGTAGGCTTCATTATGGCTGAGTTCCCATGGTATTGAGTCGATAGTAGATACTATGCATGATGGAGCTGATTTGCTATGTTTTTAGTCCATGCATGTGGTGAGAACCTTTATTTGGAGGAATCCACCTTCATTTGGAGGAATCCACCTCGATGTATGGTGCTATGCCTAGTAAGGCTAAACACAGAGAAGGTGCATGTATACTATCTCCTGTACAAGGTTTAGTAAGTGGCGACCTAGAACCACTATGGAATCACCAGAGCACTTTCTAGTGATCTAGCAACCCTTGCTGATGGGATTCCTATGTATAACAAAACCTTATGTACAAGTCATCCCTAGAGGGATGGATTGAGTACACATTGTGACTGTGGAGGCCATGTTAGGAGAGCATGATCAGAACTTCGTTTACAAGTAGCCAACATAGAGAAAATGTTATATTTGAACTCCCAACATGTAGGCAAAAACTATCCACATATCAATGACAGGTGCAGGTACAATGATATGGGAAAGCAAACCTTGCATCTACACTGGTGTAGGTACGACGGTGTGGAATGGTAGAACTTGAGATGGTAGTTGCATTTAAGTTCAAGACTTGTTCTTAAACTTGAACATCATCAAAAGTAATAAAACTTCAAATTTCTCTCTGGATCTATGCTCTCTCGTATATACTGTAAATAGAGAGACGTTTTAAACCAAAAAAACGAATGTGCATAGAAGTCATACACAACTACATGCATGTATAAACTGTATGCCTCCACATACGGATGGTCATTTATCAATCTATCTAGACACATTAAATGTAAAAATATATCTATCAAATAGGTCGATGAAGAAATGAAGTCGAATGTCCTACTCGATCCTGCGGTTGAACGTGTTGAAGAATGAGATGTCTGAAGTGTGAATAGTCCTTGCACCACTCGTAATGCTCCTCGTCCGAGAAACGTTTGTCCCTGAAAGCTTAAATAAAGTACTGTGCTTACTGAAGGCAACAAAAGAAAAACAAATTGAAGGAACAACAAAAAAATGCATCACCAATAGCTGGGTTGCTGATAGAGGGAAACGTCAGCTGGAGGCTCCCGAGTCATATTCCTGGTGTGGCAATGTTTTCATCTAGAGGAGGACATAGTTATGATAGTTCCAACACAATTATGCTCATACGGAAGGTCGATTTTTATTTTTTATTTTTTTTCCACAGATGACATCGAGTGTGAACAAGAAATTGAGGTGGAACAAGAATAAAATAATAAAAAATACAAGTGAGAATTTCAAAAAAGGTCAAACAAGAAAAAAGAAAAATGATTTTTCGATTCAAAAAGTATACAACATGATCGCTCCACTTTTCAACTTGGAAAGTGGAACAATTGAGTTTCGAAGGAGGTGAAGGAATAAGAACCAAACTATGTTCCACGATGTGGTAACCTTGGAAAGCACGCCCTTTGTGAACACTCAAAGCGAAGTGGTTCTGATTCAGTGGATCACAAAAACAATCCAGGTGTTTCACCACCTGGTTGTGAAGCCAAAGCAACCAAAATGTATTGTAATATCTATAAGTTTATGCTTCAAATTGGCTCAATGTAAAACCCTCATGTGAGGGATAAAGGGAGTCATTTGGATATTTTAGTTTTCTCTTTAAAATTTCAATCTTAGAGGAAGAGTAGACTGTATGATCAAGCTTCCAAAAGCAAAATGTACGTGTCCATGTTCCATGTGAGACATTGAGTGCCCAATTATGCGCATGGGTGTTTATCCAAATATGAATCTTATGTGTCTATGCATGCATTTATGTATGTATGTGTGTATGCATGCATGCATGCATGTATGCATGTATGTATGTATGTATGTAGGTAGGTAGGTAGGTAGGTATGCATGTATGTATGTATGTATGCATGCATGCATGTAAGCATGTATGTATGTATGCATGTAGGCATGCATGCATGCATGCATGCATGTATGTATGTATGTATGTATGTATGTATGTATGTATGTATGTATGCTCAAGTGATAAAATGTTACAAGTAGTAGCTTTGAACAAAATAGAATAAAAACAAATAAAAGCATACAACAAATATTAAAACAAAAAACTAGCACTCGTATAAAACGTGTTTCTCTTATTTAAGCAAAGATTACACAGATTTAAGCTAGATAATAAAATCATTTTTAGGGAAAGGAGACTCCAGTAGCATGATGTCGTTCAGTGTTTAGAAGTTGCCATTTTTATGTACCTTCCAACCAACATAGACGTAACAATAAGTATGAATTACTGAAGCGAAAAAGATGAAGAGGTACAACAATAGTGCTAATAATTTGTTATCCATCTCACATCTTTGCAAGCTCAAAAAAAGGGGGTGCAATATTGTAAAGCTTACGTTTCTATATGCTTGAAAACTCAAAAGAGCTCATAGAGATAGAATAACACTTTTTATTACCCATTTTGTGAATTCTTGAAACTAGTGTAATTGTCAATGTGAAATTATAGATAAACTTATACATTTTCTATAAGCATACATTTATAAGCTAAGACTTGTGCACTCAACTGAGGTTTATGCTATTAAATATGCTAATACTAGTCTCTAAGGTACTAAATACACTCACCTCCTATCCATACGTTTAATGATATACTTTAAATTTTTATACATTAAAAAAATAATGTTAAGACAAGTGAGGCTGTGCAAATAAAACAATAAATATAAATATGTGCGTTTGTGAATAGTATATCCCATGTGCGCCACGTTGGCCTTATAAGTTGGTTATGCAGACAAAAATTGAGTCGATGAAGGTTTTAAAACTTCCATATATACAAGAACTTAATGAAGGTAATAAATAAAGAGATAAGGAGAATCCTTCAAATATATTTCCAAGTATAGGAAAAACCGTGCAAATTCCAATGCGATCAATGTAAATGTATAATTAAGTGGTCATGTGGACTAAGAACGTAATAGTTTCTGTCTGTACGAGAACTTTTTGCCATGGTACTTAGAAATGAAGATACACTAAATACAATGCCTTATTATCATCTAAAAAAATTTAATCCACACTGCCATGAACTCTGCTTTTGCCACCCGCTCCTTGCCAGCCAAGTGTTGGAGAAAGGCAATCATAAAGACACAACACATCTTGATTAGGACTCAAAACAATCTTCAAAACATTTGTCCAACTAGAAGGGAAATTTTTTATCGAAGTCTTAAGTGTCTTGAGAAAGAAGTTAACATTGGCCACTCTCAATACTAGACAAGCCTCCAAAAAATTAGAAGCATGTTGAGATACGAAGAAGAAATCCAAAGAAAGAATTTACATATATACTTTAAAGATTGGTGGGCAAGAAAGGCAAACAAACCTACTAAAGAGATGTGCGGCCTCCTCAAGAGGAAGTAATCCCTTTCATGATGGATATCGATGGGATTGAGTGCAAGACAGATGAACGAAATAGCACGTTCATTGTTAATCTACCCAGCTTTTGGGGGTTTCCATACTTCTTTCTCCTCGTAGGCGGGATTGCATGGCATCCATCTCTACTAGAGTCAGAACGAGAAGAATCCTGCAAAATATGAAACCTCTTCTTGAAGCTCCCATTTCGGATGATGAGATTCTTAAATTCATTGATTCACTTCCATGAGGCCATTTCTTTTAGTGCGCTTCCCAAATATCTCAATGAATGTGTTAGCAAGCTTATTCACAAAAAAAGAAGCAAAAATACAATTTTAAATTGGGATCCAATTACGATCTTACAAATAGGCAACAAGATCCTTGCTAAAGTTATTGCTAATTGTATTGTTTGTCACTTACAAAACTAGATCAATGAGCATAAAAAAGGGTTCATCAAGGGTAGGTCCATCCTAGAGGTTGGCATTGATGTCTAGGAAGGTCTATGTTGTGAAATTAACATGTCCTACAAAATATTTATCCTAAGAATTGAACCAACAAGACCATCATGGCAAGAGAGAGCACGTCTCCACCCATCCAACTCCACCCATATATATACCTCTAGGCCAAGGGGGTGCATGTCCTTGGGTTTGGCCAAGTGTCCAACCAAGTGGACCTCATGTGGACACTTTCCTAAGGGTGATCACATGCCTTCTAATTTCTGAAGGTCTATCACATGCCGCCTAAATCAAAAGGATTCTTCTCTCATGTACACACAAGGTGGATCCTAGAGAAGCTTCTCCCAAGACTAAGGTTTCCACACCTTATGATAAATCAAACCTAACGTTCCAATCAGTCAATTGGGAGGTCATATGAATAAATACCCCAAGGGTTAAAACCAAGTGTTTCACATAAGGGTTCAAGGCATGTTTCAAGGGTAATCCAAGGGCTAAACAAAGGCAAACATACATCATATTCTAGCCTTTAGAATTCATATATTTAACCTTTTGAACCTATGAATTGTTGGTGTAATTCACAAGCCTACACATTTGGCTTGATAGATACATTGAAGTCCATACACATATGGAGAAGCATAGGAACTAGTGCTAGTGGTTAATTACCACTTTATCTCTTTGTAAAAGTCAAATTGACTTGGAATCTTTGTAAACACCTACCAAAAGGATTCGTGGAAAAAGTTAGCTCTTTGATTGAAGGAATATCTCCTAGGATATAGAAGCTTGATCATAGGGAGCCAAAAGTTTGAATTTGAATTCAAATTTTTACTCATTCTCTATAAAAATGGTCATGAAAAAGTCGCGGGTAGAACTCATCACTCCCGAGCTTCTCATTACTGATTCTAAGTGTGTGTGAGGCCTGTGAAGAGAGATGGTGGATGCAATCCAAAGATGAGTAGGTGCCGCTACAACCAGCTTCACACCGGCCAACTGAGACTTCAGAGTTGATTAGTAGACCCTTTGAGCTTCCTAAATCCACCAAAATATCAGCCAAGTACTTTGGAACATGTATCCCAAAAGTTTAAGTCAAGACAGACTAGTTGTGAAATGACTAGCTCCCAAAACTTGCTATTTTTGGACATACACCTGCTGGAAAAAATGAACAGTGCTCTCAACCTGGTAAGAATTTGAAAAATTCCTTTTGGGCATAGCAAATAGACTTAGCAAGCTTCCCAATCCAAGTTAAAACACTTCAAGTGATGGACTGAGCACTGAGAACAAGTTTCAACAATTTCTGGAACCTCCCCACAATTCTCGGGGCACTGCAGAGATAGACTAGTAAGCAGTAAAATGCAGATATCTCCAAAAGTATTAATCCAATGACCTTGAAAATTTATATCCACAAAGTAGACAGTAGAAGCTATCCAACGCAAGTTAAATCACTGAAAAAGGTTCAATAGAACTCGAGATATGACCTTCTGAAGTTACTGCTCTGAGTGAGTATAGCAGAGAACAAAACAGAGAAGTAGATGATGATAAATGTATAGATTCACATATGATTACAACCACATTGGCAATGAATCTTTGCACAATGGGAGTAGAATGATAGAGCTATGGAGTAAGCTCTTCAATCTCTACAAAATGACATGAAGTGGTCACGTACAAGGCTTGCTAATCGCCTCTTCCTTCTTGCTCCTTTTATAGCTATTCTTGGAGGGAGTTTTGAATTCGAATTCGAATGGCTCCACCTAAAAGTGATCCCCAAAGTTAGGAGATATTCCCTCAGCTCCAAAATTCGTGATTTTAGGTAGATAGGGCCACGACTTTTCTTTTACATCATGGATGAGGTAAGCTATACTCTTCCTTTTTCTTTTTTCAATTACAAGAGATAAAAATGAACTCTTTTACAAGAGGTGTTCACATGACTACTCATGTGACTTACAAAAGAGGATAATATCAAATATATCAAGCATGTAGGCTTGGGTAAAATGCACCAAGAGCTCCCCCTCAAGCCGAACATGCTTGGCCTTCAAATAAGTCTTCAATTGTCTTTGATTTCCTGCAAGCCAATCATCAACTTGAATCTACTTAACTTCGTACCATCAAGAGCTTTCGTCAACATGTCTGCACATTGCATATCTGTAGAGACGTAGGATAGTTCAATATCCTTGCTCATTAGCTTCTCCCTTACATAATGGTAGTGGACTTCAATATGCTTCGTTCTAGCATGGTATACTGGATTAGCTGCTAGATGTAGTGAGCTTGTGTTGTCACCAAAAATGTGAGGTGTTGAAGAATGAAGTCCAAGATCTGTGTACAAAGATTTTAACCACATGATTTCTTGAGTTGCATTAGCCAAACCTCTATATTCGGCTTCGGTAGAAGATAATGCCACGGTTGGTTGCTTCTTCGATGACCAAGAAATGATTTTTGAACCTGCAAACGATATATATCCGGATGTGCTTCTTCTATCATCTCTAGATCCAGCCCAATCTGCATCTGAGTAGACCTTTAGCTCAATATCTGAAGTATATGAATAATACAAACCTTCATTCATGGTCCCCTTTAGGTACTTGAGGACTCGCTTGGCCGCTTCCATATGTGGTCTTCTCGGCTTATGCATAAACTGACTCAATATGCTAACACTATAGCATATATCAACCCTTGTGAGTGTTGCATAGTTTAAACTTCCAACCAAGCTTTGATAGCTTGTGATGTCTTCAATTGGCTCTCCTTCATAAGCACTAAGCTTATGATTTTGCTCCATAGGTGTACCTGCACACTTTGTATTTTCCATCTTGAACTTGACGAGCATGTCATGGACATACTTCCTTTGTGTGATGTATATACCTGAATCTGTGTAGATCAACTCCAATCCAAGAAAATAAGTGAGTGGTCCGAGGTCACTTATTTTGAACTCCTCCTTCATTTGACTCTTTACCTGTTTGATTCCTTCAAGATCATTGCCTGTGATAATAATATCATCAACATACACACATAAATAGATCACTTCAGATCCATTCCTCTTTATGAACAAAGAGGTATCTGCCTTGCTAGCTTTGAATCCTTGGTCCTGCAAATAAGTCACCAATCTGAAATTCCAAGCTCTTGGAGCTTGCTTCAATCCATACAAAGCTTTCTTTAGTTTGCATACATAGTTAGGATGATGTGCATCCTCATATCCAGGAGGTTGTGCCATATACACTTCCTCAGAAATCCATCCATTCAAGAAAGCATTCTTTACATCAAGTTGATAAAGATTCCAATTTCTAGATGCAGCAAGACTAATGAGAACCCTAATTGTAGGCATTTTTGCAACAGGAGAGAAAGTCTCCTCATAATCAATACCATGGGTTTGAGCAAACCCTTTAGCAACTAACCTTGCTTTGTGTCTATTTGTACTTCCATCTGGATTCCTCTTGATTTTGTATATCCATCGAGATCCGATTATCTTCATAGATGGCTTGTTAGGTACAAGCTCCCAAGTGTCATTCTCCTTCAAGGCTTCCATTTCTTCATCCATTGCATCTCTCCAAGCTTTCTTGCTTTGTGCTTCTTCGAATGTGGTAGGTTCTTCATTGGTTGAATCTTTTGCAATGTAGATTGAGTGCTTTGTGACCAAAGAAGTATCATAACCAAACCTCTCTGGTTTCTTCTTCTCCCTCGAAGACCTTCTAAGTGGTTGATGTGAGCTCTCGGGTCCATATGTAGCATCCTGCATCTTTGCTTTACCTTTGTTCTTCCATAGCTTTAGTCTTTCCAAGTCTTCTAGGTCAATCTCCGAATCACTTTCTTCAATCTGCTTTGGCTCCTTTGGTTGAAGTGATGGAAAATCTTCATCCAAGTCATATGGCAGCTTCACTTTCCTGTCATCCTCAAACCATGATTTGTATTCATCAAAAATTACATCTCTACTAACAGAAAATCCTTTATTGGTTGGATTGTACAATCTATATCCTTTTTGGTTTTGATCATAACCAATGAATACACACTTCTCTGCCTTGGGATCCAACTCTAGACTAGGTCTTCTTCCATTCCACACTTCATATGGAGTGGTTCCATCTAGTGACTTAGATGGAAGTCTATTTATGAGATATGTGGCTGTAGACACAGCCTCTGCCCATAGGTAGTTTGGCAATCCCTTTTCGTTGAGCATGGACCTTGCAGCTTCAACAATAGCTCTGTTCCTCCTCTCTGCTACACCATTGAGTTCGGGTGTATACCTTGTAGTGACTTCCCTGTTAATGCCTCTTTCATGCAAGAAGGCATCAAATTCAGAAGAGAAGTATTCTCCTCCACCATCTGATCTGAGTCTTTTTAAAGTCCTACCTGTTTGGTTTTCAACAAGAGCAATATACTTCTTAAAGCAATTAAACACTTCATCCTTGTGCTTCATGAAAAACAGAATGGTCCACCTGCTACAATCATCTATGAAAGACACATAATATCTTGAGCCTGATATAGATGGCTCCTTACTTGGACCCCACACATCCGTGTGCACTAGATCCAAAGGATTTTGATGCATATATCCTTTCTTATTGAAAGGTTGTCTATGAGCCTTGCCGATGTTGACAAGCTTCACACTTATAAATCATGTGTTGCCTTGTGATATTAGGCAAACCAAGTACACTTTGGTCCCTGCAAATTTGTTTGAGTGTCCTCTCACCAATGTGAGCAAGCCTTTTGTGCCATATCTCCAACTCTGTAAGAGTTTGAGATCCATAGCTAAACAAAGCTATGTTCTTTGTATCTTCCACTTCAAAAGTGAAAAGCCTTCCTATCTTTTCTCCTTTGGCAATCCTTCGAAAGCCTTGCCTTGGGTCTTCAACATATGCTCCAAATCGATTGAATCTAACCTGCAATCCTTTTTCAACAATCTGTCCAACACTTATTAAATTTTTGGTAATTGTAGGGACATACAAGACTTTGCTTAAGAGGTTCATATTCCCATCTGATCTCTTCACATTACCTATCTTCTCCACTGAGTGCTTTGTGTCATCTCTTGTCTGCACTTCATGCTTGTTATGAGGATCTTCCAAATCAGAAAGTAAAGCCACATTTCCTGCTACATGGTTCGAGCATCCCGAATCAATGTAAAATATGTGATCATCATCCTTACCCTTCTTCGCTGATAGATTCATAATCAATAATGAATTTTCTTGACTTTGGTCCTCTACATAGTTATTGTAATCTCTTCTTCCTCTATGGCCACTTTGATAGTTGTTGTTGTTGTTGTAATTGTTGTTGTAGTAGTTGTTGTTGTTGTAGCCTCCATTGTATCTACCTCTATTTGATCCATAGCCACCTCTATTAAATCCTCTTCCTCTTGAGTTCCTCGGGTTCCTGAAACATTCTTCAGTAGTATGGTTAGATAAGCCACATATGTTGCAAGGTTGAGACGATTGGAATCTCCCCCTGCCTTGCTTTCCACCTCTGCCTCTTCCTCTAGCTCTTCCTCTACCTGCAAAGTTTGCTTGGAAAGAGCTTCCTTCATCTTCATTCTTCCTATTCTTTGACTTGTCCTTGACCTTAGCTTTATCAGAATATAAGGCAGAAGTTTGATTACCTCTTGAGGACTCACCACCTTTGCTAATCTTTGCTTCATGAGTGAAGAGTTGGCCCATGAGTGTGTTGAGGTCGGGTACATGCATATCCATGTATAAATCCATGGCTGTTGTGAATGACTCCCACTTGTCGTCTGCTTTGATTCCATTCATGATTTGTCTTATGATTTGCTCCTCTTCAATTACCTCTCCAATGCTTCCAAGTTGGTCGGAAATCTCCTTCATCTTTGTGACATAATCAGTCACATTTTGCTTCGGGCTTTTCTTCATTGTTGTGAACTCCATCCACAATTGGTTCTTCCTTGCTCGAGTGTTGGAAGAGAAGAAAGAAGCAAGTGCATTCCAGGTTTCTCTTGATGTCTTGCATCTCTTGACATGAGGTAAAAGAAAATCAGAGATTGAGTTTAGAATATAGGACCTTGCAAGTGCATCCTTCGAACACCAATTCGAAAGTCCTTCCACTTCTTCATGTGATGGTTGCCCTTTGTTCCTCATGGTTGGCATTGCTTCATCTCCGGATATGAATCCATATAGATTCCTCCCTTGAAGGTAAGCCTCCATCCTTAGAGACCATGTCGGGTACTTGTTTCGATCCAATTTGTCAATTGTTGATGGAAATCCATCTCCCATGTTGCTTGACTATGCTCTGATACCACTGTGAAGAGAGATGGTGGATGCAATCCAAAGATGAGTAGGTGCCGCTACAACCAGCTTCACACCGGCCAACTGAGACTTCAGAGTTGATTAGTAGACCCTTTGAGCTTCCTAAATCCACCAAAATATCAGCCAAGTACTTTGGAACATGTATCCCAAAAGTTTAAGTCAAGACAGACTAGTTGTGAAATGACTAGCTCCCAAAACTTGCTATTTTTGGACATACACCTGCTGGAAAAAATGAACAGTGCTCTCAACCTCATAAGAATTTGAAAAATTCCTTTTGGGCATAGCAAATAGACTTAGCAAGCTTCCCAATCCAAGTTAAAACACTTCAAATGATGGACTGAGCACTGAGAACAAGTTTCAACAATTTCTGGAACCTCCCCACAATTCTCGGGGCACTATAGAGATAGACCAGTAAGCAGTAAAATGCAGATATCTCCAAAAGTATTAATCGAATGACCTTGAGAATTTATATGCACAAAGTAGACAGTAAAAGCTATCCAACGCAAGTTTAATCACTTAAAAAAGTTCAGTAGAACGCGAGATATGACCTTCTGAAGTTACTGCTCTGAGTGAGTATAGCAGAGAACAAAACAGAGAAGTAGATGATGATAAATGTATAGATTCACATATGATTACAACCACATTGGCAATGAATCTTTGCACAATGGGAGTAGAATGATAGAGCTATGGAGTAAGCTCTTCAATCTCTACAAAATGACATGAAGTGGTCACGTACAAGGCTTGCTAATCGCCTCTTCCTTCTTGCTCCTTTTATAGCTATTCTTGGAGGGAGTTTTGAATTCGAATTCGAATGGCTCCACCTAAAAGTGATCCCCAAAGTTAGGAGATATTCCCTCAGCTCCAAAATTCGTGATTTTAGGTAGATAGGGCCACGACTTTTCTTTTACATCATGGATGAGGTAAGCTATACTCTTCCTTTTTCTTTTTTCAATTACAAGAGATAAAAATGAACTCTTTTACAAGAGGTGTTCACATGACTACTCATGTGACTTACAAAAGAGGATAATATCAAATATATCAAGCATGTAGGCTTGGGTAAAATGCACCAAGAGCTCCCCCTCAAGCCGAACATGCTTGGCCTTCAAATAAGTCTTCAATTGTCTTTGATTTCCTGCAAGCCAATCATCAACTTGAATCTACTTAACTTCGTACCATCAAGAGCTTTCGTCAACATGTCTGCACATTGCATATCTGTAGAGACGTAGGATAGTTCAATATCCTTGCTCATTAGCTTCTCCCTTACATAATGGTAGTGGACTTCAATATGCTTTGTTCTAGAATGGTATACTGGATTAGCTGCTAGATGTAGTGAGCTTGTGTTGTCACAAAAAATGTGAGGTGTTGAAGAATGAAGTCCAAGATCTGTGTACAAAGATTTTAACCACATGATTTCTTGAGTTGCATTAGCCAAACCTCTATATTCGGCTTCGGTAGAAGATAATGCCACGGTTGGTTGCTTCTTCGATGACCAAGAAATGATTTTTGAACCTGCAAACGATATATATCCGGATGTGCTTCTTCTATCATCTCTAGATCCGGCCCAATCTGCATCTGAGTAGACCTTTAGCTCAATATCTGAAGTATATGAATAATACAAACCTTCATTCATGGTCCCCTTTAGGTACTTGAGGACTCGCTTGGCCGCTTCCATATGTGGTCTTCTCGGCTTATGCATAAACTGACTCAATATGCTAACACTATAGCATATATCAACCCTTGTGAGTGTTGCATAGTTTAAACTTCCAACCAAGCTTTGATAGCTTGTGATGTCTTCAATTGGCTCTCCTTCATAAGCACTAAGCTTATGATTTTGCTCCATAGGTGTACCTGCACACTTTGTATTTTCCATCTTGAACTTGACGAGCATGTCATGGACATACTTCCTTTGTGTGATGTATATACCTGAATCTGTGTAGATCAACTCCAATCCAAGAAAATAAGTGAGTGGTCTGAGGTCACTTATTTTGAACTCCTCCTTCATTTGACTCTTTACCTGTTTGATTCCTTCAAGATCATTGCCTGTGATAATAATATCATCAACATACACACATAAATAGATCACTTCAGATCCATTCCTCTTTATGAACAAAGAGGTATCTGCCTTGCTAGCTTTGAATCCTTGGTCCTGCAAATAAGTCACCAATCTGAAATTCCAAGCTCTTGGAGCTTGCTTCAATCCATACAAAGCTTTCTTTAGTTTGCATACATAGTTAGGATGATGTGCATCCTCATATCCAGGAGGTTGTGCCATATACACTTCCTCAGAAATCCATCCATTCAAGAAAGCATTCTTTACATCAAGTTGATAAAGATTCCAATTTCTAGATGCAGCAAGACTAATGAGAACCCTAATTGTAGGCATTTTTGCAACAGGAGAGAAAGTCTCCTCATAATCAATACCATGGGTTTGAGCAAACCCTTTAGCAACTAACCTTGCTTTGTGTCTATTTATACTTCCATCTGGATTCCTCTTGATTTTGTATATCCATCGAGATCCGATTATCTTCATAGATGGCTTGTTAGGTACAAGCTCCCAAGTGTCATTCTCCTTCAAGGCTTCCATTTCTTCATCCATTGCATCTCTCCAAGCTTTCTTGCTTTGTGCTTCTTCGAATGTGGTAGGTTCTTCATTGGTTGAATCTTTTGCAATGTAGATTGAGTGCTTTGTGACCAAAGAAGTATCATAACCAAACCTCTCTGGTTTCTTCTTCTCCCTCGAAGACCTTCTAAGTGGTTGATGTGAGCTCTCGGGTCCATATGTAGCATCCTGCATCTTTGCTTTACCTTTGTTCTTCCATAGCTTTAGTCTTTCCAAGTCTTCTAGGTCAATCTCCGAATCACTTTCTTCAATCTGCTTTGGCTCCTTTGGTTGAAGTGATGGAAAATCTTCATCCAAGTCATATGGCAGCTTCACTTTCCTGTCATCATCAAACCATGATTTGTTTTCATCAAAAATTACATCTCTACTAACAGAAAATCCTTTATTGGTTGGATTGTACAATCTATATCCTTTTTGATTTTGATCATAACCAATGAATACACACTTCTCTGCCTTGGGATCCAACTCTAGACTAGGTCTTCTTCCATTCCACACTTCATATGGAGTGGTTCCATCTAGTGACTTAGATGGAAGTCTATTTATGAGATATGTGGCTGTAGACACAGCCTCTGCCCATAGGTAGTTTGGCAATCCCTTTTCGTTGAGCATGGACCTTGCAGCTTCAACAATAGCTCTGTTCCTCCTCTCTGCTACACCATTCAGTTCGGGTGTATACCTTGTAGTGACTTCCCTGTTAATGCCTCTTTCATGCAAGAAGGCATCAAATTCAGAAGAGAAGTATTCTCCTCCACCATCTGATCTGAGTCTTTTTAAAGTCCTACCTGTTTGGTTTTCAACAAGAGCAATATACTTCTTAAAGCAATTAAACACTTCATCCTTGTGCTTCATGAAAAACAGAATGGTCCACCTGCTACAATCATCTATGAAAGACACATAATATCTTGAGCCTGATATAGATGGCTCCTTACTTGGACCCCACACATCTGTGTGCACTAGATCCAAAGGATTTTGATGCATATATCCTTTCTTATTGAAAGGTTGTCTATGAGCCTTGCCGATGTTGACAAGCTTCACACTTATAAATCATGTGTTGCCTTGTGATATTAGGCAAACCAAGTACACTTTGATCCCTGCAAATTTGTTTGAGTGTCCTCTCACCAATGTGAGCAAGCCTTTTGTGCCATATCTCCAACTTTGTAAGAGTTTGAGATCCATAGCTAAACAAAGCTATGTTCTTTGTATCTTCCACTTCAAAAGTGAAAAGCCTTCCTGTCTTTTCTCCTTTGGCAATCCTTCGAAAGCCTTGCCTTGGGTCTTCAACATATGCTCCAAATCGATTGAATCTAACCTGCAATCCTTTTTCAACAATCTGTCCAACACTTATTAAATTTTTGGTAATTGTAGGGACATACAAGACTTTGCTTAAGAGGTTCATATTCCCATCTGATCTCTTCACATTACCTATCTTCTCCACTGAGTGCTTTGTGTCATCTCCTGTCTGCACTTCATGCTTGTTATAAGGATCTTCCAAATCAGAAAGTAAAGCCACATTTCCTGCTACATGGTTCGAGCATCCCGAATCAATGTAAAATATGTGATCATCATCCTTACCCTTCTTCGCTGATAGATTCATAATCAATAATGAATTTTCTTGACTTTGGTCCTCTATATAGTTATTGTAATCTCTTCTTCCTCTATGGCCACTTTGATAGTTGTTGTTGTTGTTGTAATTGTTGTTGTAGTAGTTGTTGTTGTTGTAGCCTCCATTGTATCTACCTCTATTTGATCCATAGCCACCTCTATTAAATCCTCTTCCTCTTGAGTTCCTCGGGTTCCTGAAACATTCTTCAGTAGTATGGTTAGATAAGCCACATATGTTGCAAGGTTGAGACGATTGGAATCTCCCCCTGTCTTGCTTTCCACCTCTGCCTCTTCCTCTAGCTCTTCCTCTACCTGCAAAGTTTGCTTGGAAAGAGCTTCCTTCATCTTCATTCTTCCTATTCTTTGACTTGTCCTTGACCTTAGCTTTATCAGAATATAAGGCAGAAGTTTGATTACCTCTTGAGGACTCACCACCTTTGCTAATCTTTGCTTCATGAGTGAAGAGTTGGCCCATGAGTGTGTTGAGGTCGGGTACATGCATATCCATGTATAAATCCATGGCTGTTGTGAATGACTCCCACTTGTCGTCTGCTTTGATTCCATTCATGATTTGTCTTATGATTTGCTCCTCTTCAATTACCTCTCCAATGCTTCCAAGTTGGTCGGAAATCTCCTTCATCTTTGTGACATAATCAGTCACATTTTGCTTCGGGCTTTTCTTCATTGTTGTGAACTCCATCCACAATTGGTTCTTCCTTGCTCGAGTGTTGGAAGAGAAGAAAGAAGCAAGTGCATTCCAAGTTTCTCTTGATGTCTTGCATCTCTTGACATGAGGTAAAAGAAAATCAGAGATTGAGTTTAGAATATAGGACCTTGCAAGTGCATCCTTCGAACACCAATTCGAAAGTCCTTCCACTTCTTCATGTGATGGTTGCCCTTTGTTCCTCATGGTTGGCATTGCTTCATCTCCGGATATGAATCCATATAGATTCCTCCCTTGAAGGTAAGCCTCCATCCTTAGAGACCATGTCGGGTAGTTGTTTCGATCCAATTTGTCAATTGTTGATGGAAATCCATCTCCCATGTTGCTTGACTATGCTCTGATACCACTGTGAAGAGAGATGGTGGATGCAATCCAAAGATGAGTAGGTGCCGCTACAACCAGCTTCACACCGGCCAACTGAGACTTCAGAGTTGATTAGTAGACCCTTTGAGCTTCCTAAATCCACCAAAATATCAGCCAAGTACTTTGGAACATGTATCCCAAAAGTTTAAGTCAAGACAGACTAGTTGTGAAATGACTAGCTCCCAAAACTTGCTATTTTTGGACATACACGTGCTAGAAAAAATGAACAGTGCTCTCAACCTCGTAAGAATTTGAAAAATTCCTTTTGGGCATAGCGAATAGACTTAGCAAGCTTCCCAATCCAAGTTAAAACACTTCAAATGATGGACTGAGCACTGAGAACAAGTTTCAACAATTTCTGGAACCTCCCCACAATTCTCGGGGCACTACAGAGATAGACCAGTAAGCAGTAAAATGCAGATATCTCCAAAATTATTAATCGAATGACCTTGAGAATTTATATGCACAAAGTAGACAGTAAAAGCTATCCAACGCAAGTTTAATCACTGGAAAAAGTTCAGTAGAACGCGAGGTATGACCTTCTGAAGTTACTGCTCTGAGTGAGTATAGCAGATAACAAAACAGAGAAGTAGATGATGATAAATGTATAGATTCACATATGATTACAACCACATTGGCAATGAATCTTTGCACAATGGGAGTAGAATGATAGAGCTATGGAGTAAGCTCTTCAATCTCTACAAAATGACATGAAGTGGTCACGTACAAGGCTTGCTAATCGCCTCTTCCTTCTTGCTCCTTTTATAGCTATTCTTGGAGGGAGTTTTGAATTCGAATTTAAATGGCTCCACTTAAAAGTGATCCCCAAAGTTAGGAGATATTCCCTCAGCTCCAAAATTCGTGATTTTAGGTAGATAGGGCCACGACTTTTCTTTTACATCATGGATGAGGTAAGCTATACTCTTCCTTTTTCTTTTTTCAATTACAAGAGATAAAAATGAACTCTTTTACAAGAGGTGTTCACATGACTACTCATGTGACTTACAAAAGAGGATAATATCAAATATATCAAGCATGTAGGCTTGGGTAAAATGCACCAAGAAGGCCTACACTCTAGCCCACACCTATCTACACCATTAGGCAATGAAATTCATGCCAATGGATTTGTATACAATTGTTCATTAATACATACATTCTCATTAGTCATTTCTGAGTTCTCTATTATACTCCTTGAACGTTTGTCAACTTGTGAAGTGCATATGTCGGTCAATTCTTCACCAAATTCAATGATCTAAATCTTGTTGGATTCAGCTCAAAGTTATCTACATGCTATCAAAATTTTAGGAGATTCTATTCAGCCGATTCAGAGAAATTCACATCGAGGTGATCACTAGTCAATGTCTGCTACAGTCCTAAAAAATCGGGGGTATAGCTTTACTTGCCAAATTGATTTCTCTTAGCATAGTTTATCTTTTTACATCATTCCACTTGGAATAGTTAGCTTGCTAAGCTAATTTAATACCCCTAAAAGAAATTTTTCCAATTCCTACTGTGTTGGTCATACTGAGCAAAAGATACAGCAGGTGTCAAGACATAAATAGAAGGTTTTCATGAGTTTTTGAGATTCAAAGTTATCTGTTTTGATTCAATCATTACACACATCACTTCCAAAGTACATAGGCCATCTTATGGTGTCATTGGAAAGCTAAGGAGGTCTACTTATCAAGTCTAAAGAATTAGGGGGCTGGTACAAAGCAGGTTTGGCAGTACCTACTCAATCTCTTGGAGCATCCATCCATCTTTCCCAACAGTGGTATTAGAGCAAGCTAAGGTAAAACGGGATATGGTTTTCCTTCATTTATTGATAAATTGGACAAGAACAACTATCAAGCATGGTCTCTGAGGATGAAGACCTACTTACAAGGAAGGAGTCTCTATGGATACATCTCACGAGATGAGGAATTGCCCTCATTCAAAACAAGAGGATTACCAACAAAGGAAGAACATGAAAAGCTCAACACATGGTGTGCTAAGGATGCATTGTCAAGATCTTATTTACTCAACTCCATCTCTGATTTTCTTTTGCCACATATTAGGAATTGTAAGAACATCCCAAGAGACTTGGGAAACCTTGTCATCATATTTTTCTTCCAACACAAGGGCTAGAAAAAATCAGTTGTGGATTGAATTCACAACATTAAGGAAGCAACCTAAGCAAGCTGTTTTAGAATTTGTGACCAAGATTAAAGATGTAGCAGATCAATTAGCAAGCATAGGAGAAGAAATTTAAGAAGAGCAGATTGTAAGGCAAGTGATCAATGGGATCAAGGCTGATGACAAATGGGAAAGCTTCACCACTGCCATGGACCTTTACATGGACATGCAAATTCCAGATCTTACAACTCTCATGGGACAATTGTTCACTCATGAAGCAAAGCTCAACAAGAATGGAGATACATCCAAAGGTAATAACTCTTCTGCCCTATATACAGATAAAAAGTCTAAAGATAAAGGCAATACCAAGAAGGTGGAAGATGAAGGCTCTACCTCCAAAGCCAACTATGCAAGGAGAGGTAGGTCATCAAGAGGAAGGGGCAGAGGAGGTAAGCAAGGTAGGGGGAGATCCTATAACTCCTCACCATGCAACCAAATCATACTACAGATGAGTGTTTCAGGAATTACAAGAATTAGAGAGGAAGAGGATACGAAAGAGGTGGATACTCACAGTCAAGAGGTAGATTCAACCATCACCAAGGCTACAAAAACAACTACAACAATAATTACAATGGCAATTACCAAGGAGGATTCAAATCCAAAAAGGACTACAACAACTACACACAGGAGCAGGATGACTCTCTTCTGATCATGAACATGACTTCAAAATCAGGTACAAATGATGACCACCTATTCTACATTGACTCAGGATGCTCAAATCATGTGGCTAACAATGTAGCACTACTCTTTGATCTTGAGGAACCAAAAGGTAAGCATCAAGTCCAAACAGGTGATGACACCAAGCACTCAGTAGTTAAAGTTGGAAATGTTAAGACTTGTGATGGAAATCAGAACTTGTTGAGCAGGGTACTTTATGTACTAACCATTACCAAAAATTTGATGAGTGTTGGACAGATTGTGGAGAAAGGTTTGCAGGTTAGATTCAACCAATATGAAGCATTTGTGGAGGATCCAAGACATGGGTTCAAAAGGATTGCTAAAGGAGAAAAATCAGGTAGACTTTTCACTTTTGAGCTAGAAGACACAAAGAGTATTGCACTATACAGTTATAAAGATCAAACACTTTTAGAGCTTGATATTTGGCACAAAAGATTAGGGCATATAGGAGAAAGAACCTTGAAGCAAATATGCAGGGACCAATGTGTGCTTGGAATACCTAATGTATCCAAACAACATATGATTTATAAGTGTGGGGCTTGTCAATTTGGGAAGTCTCACATGTACTCTTCTCAAGGAAAGGTTACATGCATGAAGACTACCTAGAGCTTGTTCACACAGATGTATGGGGACCAAGCAAAGACCCCTCAGTCTCAGGATCAAGGTACTATGTATCTTTTATTGATGATTATAGCAGGTGGACTATATTGTACTTCATGAAGCACAAGGATGAGGTATTTAATTGCTTTAAGAAATATCTTGCACTTGTTGAAAATCAGACAGGAAAAAATTTGAAGAGGCTAAGGTCAGATGGAGGAGGTGAGTACTTCTCCAATGAGTTTGAAAAATTCTTGCAGGACAAAGGCATCAAAAGAGAAATCACCACAAGATATTCTCCTGAACAGAATGGGGTAGTTGAGAGAAGAAATAGGTTGATTGTTGAGATAGCTAGGTCTATGTTGAATGAAGAAAAGTTACCTAACTATCTATGGGCAGAGAGTGTTTCTACTGCCACTTACCTCATAAACAGGTTATCATCTAAGTCCCTTGATGGCATGACACCCTGTTGGAACTCAAGGTCAAGCACAAGCATGGAAGCACATCAGAAACATGGACACACACAAGAAGAAGGAGCAAGTAGGGAGCTCTAAGAAGTACATGTCAAATTTTTAGAAGAATCCCCTAGAAAAATAGTGATTTCCATCACTAAAAACCATTGTAAATACCATTTCTATTTTTGTAACTCCATTTTGTTCAAGCCGAGGAGTCCTCGAGCTTGAGAGTATTAGAAGTATCATCCTACCAATTTTCATAATTTTTAGACATCGTTTGAGCCCTCAAATAAGCCCTGGATCCTAATTTTTAACTAGGCCGGACACTAGGTTTGGACAGGGCCAAAACTAGTCAAAAAACTATAAAAAGAGCTAGAGAGATCATTTTTGGGGTTAGCTTGTTAGAGAATAGAGCTTTTGTAAGAGAATGCTTTTGCAATCAAAGCTTTCCATTGTTCCTCTCTTTGATCTTACCTTGTGCGCATGTGTGTGTATGTGTGTGCATGTTTGTGTGCTTTCACTCACACACTTGTGCCTTCACTTGCTCGTGGTCTTCATACCGGTCCTCACGTCTCCACGGAATGAAAAGTGAAGGAGGTGGTGCTTACGCTTGAGCTACACCAAATTTTGGCGCCATTGCCGGGGAGAGAGCTTCGAGGACGAGCGTTGTGATGGTAAGATCGTAGATTTGCGACGTTGGAAGGTAAGAAAACTATCATTTTTGTTCATTTTCTGATTTTTCTTCTTCATCTTCATCATCATCACCATCTCCATCTTCTTCCATCTTCTTCTTCATAGAAATTTCTTGTTTTTTAGTGCATTTTCACCATTTTCATACCATCTTTCATGCATTATTGTGCGAGGAGGAGCTAGGAAGTGCAAGAGAGAGCAAGCGCTTGTGTTTTTTCATGATTTTCTGCACATATGGAGCTCGCCATTGCTTGCCTCTCAGAAATTTGAATTTCTCGCCAAAAAACACGATTCTGTGATGAAAATCACGATTCTGTGAAAAATTCATTTTTTTTTTAAATCGCGATTTTCTATTTCCCGCCTAAAAGCTTTCTGAAAGAAACACGATTTTGTGGTCATTCTCAGAATCGCGATTCTCTAGTTGTGCTCAAAATCATGATTCCTTGGTTGTGCTCAAAATCGCGATTCTCACAAATCACGATTTTCAGCCAAAAACACGATTTTGTGAAAACACGATTCTCTATTGGCAATTGTGATTTTCCAAAACACTATTCGCTGTGGCTCCAAAATCGTAATTTTCTAAAACACAATTTTCATCCAAGGTACAAAATCGCGATTTTTAGAACATGATTTTCATCCAAGGTACAGAATCGCGATTGTCATAGATTCACAGTATCGCGATTCTCTTGATTTCACAAAATCGTGATTCTCTTGAGATTCACAGCATCGCGATTCTCTTGAGATTCACAGCATCGCGATTCTCTTGAGATTCATAGCATCGCAATTCTCTTGAGATTCACAGCATCGCGATTTTCTTGATTTCACAAAATTGCGATTTTCACACAAAATTGTGATTTTTCTATAAGTGCCTGTTTCCCTGTTTTGACCCCCAGGAGCCTGATTTGACATAACTTTTTCATCCAAAGTCCATTTTTTGAGCTCAATTGGGACTAGGGAACCAAGGGGACTCCAAAGGATTTTGAACCATACCAAGGGGAAATTTTGGACTCTTAACCAAAGCTTATGAACCTGAGATCTGGTAGACACCTAGGCAAGGATAGACAAAGCATTAGATCTTCTCAGTCTAGTGTCAACCATACAGCTAAGTCTTGGGCACAACAACTAAGTGGTTGTCCTTACGTACTAAACTCTGACACAAGTGACTCAGAAATGTCTTTTAGCATGGGGAAACCTGCAGATGGCTCAGGAATTGCCCATCTACAAACACCAGAAGGTCCTTATAAGACACAATTGGAATATATTCAGTCCAACCGATTAGGTGCTTGCATCTATGAGGATGGCTTGAGGCGATCAGTGGTCCAACTCAAAAATCTAGATCAACCATTTGGACTTGAACACTCGGTGGTCAAGTTCGAAGAGGGTTCATACATTGATAAGCAAGGAACCATGTATGTGGTCACCAACCTACCAGATAGGACTGATGAGTTTGGAAATGTCATTCCTGAGAATGAGATAGGAGACCTAGAACAAGGAAATGTAGGCCAAGGACCCCAGACTCCTAGAGGTAAGTCAGTTTTGACCAGAGTGATCACTCCAGATTGGATCCCTCAAGACAACAAAAGCATAGAACTATTCTTGAATAGAGAAACAGAGGAAGCCTTTTGGAGATTCAAGCCAGATCAACTAGCCAATTGGGTATAGTCATCATCTATGAGTTCAAGGATCCAGAGATACCAGGCAAAGTTGTCTACCTGGATAACACATCAAAGAAGATGTTCTTGGTAACAGAACATGATAGACATGCATATACTTGGAAGAGTGAATTGATTTTCCCTCCACCAAGATCCAATGTTTCCCATGGCCTCCAAGGAGTAGGATCATCCCAAGCTCATGAAGCCAAGAGAGAAAGAAATAGAGAGAGACCTGAGGTAAGTTTTGCACACCCTGTGGGCAGGAATAGATCAGGAGTTGAAAATGAAAGACCTAAAAGAGGGAGACATCAAGCACATAGGCAACAAAGAGATGAACAGGATTTTCCATTGCCTAGACCCCAAGAGCACACAAGAACCCTTAGACCCACTCAAGTGATCAAGGCAATGAAAAATTATTTTGACAGGACAGGAGATCCTTATGATCATGTGGTCGAGTTCAAACAAATGTTAAGAGCTAAACAAGTTGAGGATTTGTTCACCCAGTACGAGGCATTTGGTTTGACTCTTAAGGGCACTGCCTTAGCCAACTATCACGATATAGGTCAACTACTAGACGAATTCATTGTAGAATTTTCCAAGAGTGGTATCAGGCATAACACATCATCTTTGATCCATAGTTTCAAGCAGACACCCCAAGAAACAGTGAGACTAGCAGGTAGAAGGTTTAGACAATACCTAGAAAGATGCCCTGCTCCAGAGTTACCCACACGAGCCAAACAAGTGGCTTTGTTCTTAGATGGCTTATTGATCACAAAGTTGAGATCATATGTGTACTTGAAAGAGCCCAGATCCATAGAAGAGTGTGTTCCGACGTGCATTGACATAGAAGATAACTTGGGTGAGGAGTTAGGATTGTCCAAACTCTATAAGGATTCTAATAGTTCTACTAGTCATACTTCAAAAATCTCCACAAAAATAGATGAGATAGCTGAGCAAGTTGCCAAGAAGTTGGGAGTCCAAAATAGACAAACACAAAGAGTCACCTCATTGAACCGATGTATACCTATGGAGGGGACCACATGGCTAACAAGGTCGCAGAGGAAGAGGAAAAATGCTTGAAGGCAAGAGAAGAAGGAACTTCACCAAGAGATAGACCAGTTAGAGACCCAGCCTACACACCGATCTTTCCGGATGAGGAATTTGAGCCTCATGGCTGGCCAGAAATCTTAGCCACCATGGACATTGCTGTCAACGAGGAACAGTGGATACCTCATTGTGATGAGGAGGGTTATGATATCTCAGTGTTCATGTGTCAGTCCTTGCTAGAAGAATGTGACCCTAGTGATGTCATAGAAGAAGAAGAGAATGACGATGATATTGAATTGTCCAATGTGCAGAGAGAGACCACGAGTGGAGCATGCCACCCTTTATCAAGTGTCATTAATTCCTGATTGGAGTGCTCCATTGGTAGAGTTTATGAGATCGGGAACCTTATCCAAAGAGGCTAGTCTATCAAGAAGACGAAGCATGGAGCAAGAGGCTCAGGACTATGCTTTAGTTGTAGACAACTTATATCGAAGAGGCAAGGATGGTTATCTAAGATTGTGCGTTCACGAATCAGACTATTTGAAAGTCTTAGAAACTGCGCACAGCGGTGTTGCAGGTGGACACTTCGGTCCTGATCGAGTAATCAAGACCATTCTATTCTCAAGACTCTGGTGGCCCACTCTTCATATGGATGCACATGCTTATGTGAAGAAATGTGACACATTCCAATGTGCACAATATCCTATCAGAAAAGATGAGATGCCTTTGAGGCCCATGATGGGAGGACGTGCATTCTCAAAGTGGGGGATAGATTTTGTAGGTCCTATTAACCCCCCAGCTAGAAACTCCCATGCAGAGTACATCATTGTAGCCACAGATTACCTTACCAAGTGGGTGGAAGTAAAAGCCACAACGAAGAATGATGCTCAAACAACAACTAAGTTCTTATTTGATATGGACTACCAATAGAGTTAGTCAGCGATAGAGGCACACACTTCCTGAATGAAGTCATTGAAAATCTTCTCCAAGAATTCTTGGTGATACATAAGAAGTCTGCCCCCTATCATCCACAAGCTAACGGACAAGCTGAGAGCACGAACAAGATCCTATGTAATGTCTTGACTAAACTAGTAAATAATAAATGCTCTGATTGGGATAAACAGCTTCATCATGCTATTTGGGCTTATCGAGTTGCTTACAAAATGGTACTCAATGCCACCCCATTTCAGATGGTCTTCGGACAAAATGCTATGCTACCATTAGATTTCCTAATCCCAGCTTTAAAAGTAGCACAAGAGCAGGAGTGGAATGGACATGAATTGTCCTCTAGGATGTTTGATCTAGAACGCTTAGGTGAGACAAGGCTACGCGCGGCGGCAGGCATCTATGCTGCAAAGAAAAGACAAAAGGCATTCTTTGATGCACACATCAAAGATAAAGGATTGAAAGAGGGAGACCTTGTATTGGTTTATACGCTAGAGCAACATGCCCGTAAGTTGGAAAAAAGAGGATTCAAACCCATGATCATTAATAGGATTTCCACCAGCGGTGCAGTTCAGTTGGCCACTCTAGAAGGAGATATCTTGCCAAATTATATTAGTGGATGTAGAGTCAAGTTATACCAAGAACCTCTTACAGAGGATATGCTTATGAGACTCAACACTGCTAAGAAGCGAAAAGAAGAGGAGCTAAGGGTGAGGGAAGAAGCACAGGCAGAGGCCAGAGAGCGTGTTAGGCAAAATAAGTTAAGGCGACTAGGCCTAGATGTCAACTCAAAAGCCCCAAAATATCACATGGATATGTGCCAAAAATCGGGCATAACTACTTCTCAAGTCATTGAGCAACGTTCCTTTGTGACCATAGAGATAGGACAAGGAAAGGGTGTCAGGACTGTGAAAGCATTGATTGACTCAAGTGCAACAAGTAGTGCAGCTAGACTATCCTACTGCCAAGACTTACAGTTGAACATCAATCCCATAGAAGCTTATCTCATAGGATTGGGAGGTGTGGAAACCCCTTGTTTGGGCGAGGTGGAACTTCCCATCTACCTTCAAGATGTTCCAATGAAAGTCAAAGTGCTAGTGTGTCAAGATGAGAACCTTACATAACCACTTGTCTTGGGTCAAGATTGGATCTATGACCATGCAGTTAACTTAAACCTAAGAAGTCAAATTCTTCAAGTTTGGGTACATGAACAATGCATTACATTAGAATTAGAGAACTGCATGCTCACAGGTCATGGCACCACACACTCTCTTAGTTCTTCTAAGGCTAATCTTCTTGAACAAGATGTTGTATGTGCCAAAAGCTCTATGATCCAGAAGGACTCAATCAAGGAAGGACAATCACAAAGGCAAGCAAAATCTCCTTCTTTTTCAAAGAGTAAAGCATCCACAAGAGTTCAACCTCAGAATCAAGCAAAACAGTGCAAGACAACCGGTATATCAAATAGACAAAGAGCCTTCAAGGGTAAAGTAGTCTCAAGCATAAAGTAGATCTGGGTACACAAAGGAGAGCAACCACCACCCTTGCCATGAAAATTCCCATCGAAGCAGGCCAACCATGCCAGAACAAGAACCAAGGACAGGCTCACCCAGAAGGTCTCTAGAAAATTTGGGTGCCTAAGAAATTTGTGACAACTCAACATGGGTTATCATGCATGTGGGTACCCAAGAAACTCTTACATGCACAATGCCCTATGCTCTCCTCCATGCAAAAGGTCCCAACAAAGAAGCCAAGGAGGGAAAAGGGTCAGAACCAAGCATAGAGACCGAAAGAAGATCAAATCACCTCTTCAACAATGGTAAGAAGAAAATTATCAAGGATATGGGTTTGGAAGCCAAAAGAACCCAAGGCCCCCACAGAACCAAAGAGTCAAACACAAAGAATCAAAGCCTCAAGAAACCATCCAAACATGGAGCAGCCAAAGGAGATCACTAAACAGTCGAAGACCATTCTCAAATGGATCCCTATAAGGACGAAGGCTCAGTGGTCATCTCGAGATCCAGTGGATACCTCCAAGAAAGCAGGCATCAACATCCGTAAATAACCTTGAAAGCCTTGACGAGCGACAACCATGTGCTCCTTGCACAACCCTGTCTTTTGCACCATTCACGTCATGCATTTCCAAAGTATGCATTAATATAGGGCCACATTACATGGCTGTGCATAGACACATTTGAGACACATTTGAGAGTCCCATGCACAAGAGCACATTGACATATGTCAATTATTTTTTCTGATACTAACATCCGTCGTCTTGTTTGGTGACATTGTTCCAAAAAAAAAAAGGGAAAAGAAAAAAAAGAGAGAGAAAAAAAAAAGAGAAGAAAGAGAAAGAGAGAGAGAGAGAGAGAGAGAGAGAGAGAGAGAGAGAGAGAGAGAGAGAGAGAGAGAGAGAGAGAGAGAGAGAGTTTGTTCCTACAGGTGATAAACCAATTTCATGGTCTTCAAAGAAGCAACCTACTGTTGCTTTGTCTTCTACAGAGGCAGAGTATAGAGGACTGGCTAATGCCACACAAGAAGCCATTTGGATTAAGCTTTTGTATACATAATTGGGTTTATATACTAGGTCACCAATAATCTTTGGAGATAATACAAGCTCACTTCACCTTGCAGCTAATCCTATCTATCATGCTAGGACCAAACATATAGAGGTCCATTACCATTATGTGAGAGAGAAGTTGCTAAGCAAAGACATTCAACTAACCTATGTATCAACCAATATGCAATGTGCAGATTTGTTGACTAAAGCTTTGGATGGAACCAAACTTTGCAGGCTCAATGCAATGATTGGATTTCACGATATACATGAAGACTGAAGATGAAGACCAAGCCAAAATGTTTGGCTTGAGGGGGAGCTGTTGGTGTAATTCGCAAGCCTACACATTTGGCTTGATAGATACATTGAAGTCCATACACATATGGAGAAGCATAGGAACTAGTGCTAGTGGTTAATTACCACTTTATCTCTTTGTAAAAGTCAAATTGACTTGGAATCTTTGTAAACACCTACCAAAAGGATTTGTGGCAAAAGTTAGCTCTTTGATTGAAGGAATATCTCCTAGGATAAGGAGCTTGATCATAGGGAGCCAAAAGTTTGAATTTGAATTCAAATGTTTACTCATTCTCTATAAAAATGGTCATCTAAAAGTCGCGGGTAGAACTCATCACTCTCGAGCTTCTCATTACTGATTCTAAGTGTGTGTGATGCCTACACTCTAGCCCACACCTATCTACACCATTAGGCAATGAAATTCATGCCAATGGATTTGTATACAAGTGTTCATTAATACATACATTCCAATTAGTCATTTCTGAGTTCTCTGTTATACTCCTTGAAAGTTCGTCAACTTGTGAAGTGCATATCTCGGTCAATTCTTCACCAAATTCAATGATCTAAAGCTTGTTGGATTCAGCTTGAACATGCTACCAAAATTTGAGGAGATTCTATTCAGCCAATTCAGAGAAATTCGCGACCAGGTGATCACTGGTCAATGTCTGCTATAGTCCTAAGAAATCGGGGGTATAACTTTACTTGCTAAATTGATTTCTCTTAGCATAGTTTATCTTTCTACATCATTCCACTTGGAATAGTTAGCTTGCTAAGCTAATTTAATACCTCTAAAATGAATCTTTCCAATTCCTACTCTGCTGGTCATACTGAGCAAAAGATCCAGCAGGTGTCAAGACATAAATAGAAGGTTTCATGAGTTTTCGAGATTCAAAGTTATTTGTTTTGATTCAATCATTACATACATCACTTCCAAAGTACATAGGCCATCTTAGGGTGTCATTGGAAAGCTAAGGAGGTCTACTTATCAAGTCTGAAGAATTAGGGGGCTGGTACAAAGCAAGTTTGGCAGTACCTACTCAATCTCTTGGAGCATCCATCCATCTTTCCCAACAGTGGTATCAGAGCAAACTAAGGTAAAATGGGAGATGGTTTTCCTTCATTTATTGATAAATTGGACAAGAACAACTATCAAGCATGGTCTCTGAGGATGAAGACCTACTTACAAGGAAGGAGTCTCTATGGATACATCTCAGGAGATGAGGAATTGCCCTCATTCAAAACAAGAGGATTACCAAAGGAAGAACATGAAAAGCTCAACACATGGTGTGCTAAGGATGCATTGGCAAGGTCTTATTTACTCAACTCCATCTCTGATTTTCTTTTGCCACATATTAGGAATTGTAAGACATCAGATGACAAAGGCATACACATGATTAAGAAACAGATGGAGAAAGAATTCAAAATTAGTGATTTGGGAAATTTGTCATTCTTCTTGGGAATGGAGATTTCATATACTCAGCATGGAGTATATGTAACTCAAGAAAGGTATTTGAAAAATTTGCTAACCAAGTTTAAAATGGAAGATTGCATGATAGCACCAACCCCAATGGAAGTAAATCACAGGTTGACTAGATATGGAGGAGAAGAATTCAAAGATATGAAGCTCTATCAAAGTTTGGTGGGTAGCTTGATTTATGCTACATTAACAAGGCCTGATTTATCATATGCAGTTGGAGTTCTATCTCAATTCATGCATTGTCCTAGAAAGGAACATTGGATTGCAGGACAAAGAGTACTTAGGTACATCAAGAGCACACTTAAAGAAGGTCTGTATTATGGATATACTTCAGATACAAGAGTCAAAATATACAGTGATGCAGATTGGGCAGGTAATTTTGATGATAGAAGATCAACACATGGATATTTGTGTTATGTGGGGGACAAGCTAATTTCATGGTGCTCTAAGAAGCAACATACAATTGCTCTATCATCTACAGAAGCAGAATACAAAGGCATGGTGGAAGCTGCAAAGGAAGTAATATGGCTAAAGACACTTATGAAGAGTTTTGATGTTGTTCATAGTACTCCTATCATTTGTGGAGACAATATGAGTTCTTTATACTTGGCAGCAAATCCTGTGTTTCATGCTAGAACTAAACATATTGAAATTCAGTATCATTTTTTGAGAGAGAAGGTTATTGATAAAGAAATTGAAGTCATGCATACTCCTACAAAAGATCAACTTGCAAATATGATGACAAAAAGTTTGGATGGACCAAAGTTGCAGAGATTTAAAGATATGGTAGGGATAAAGAAGATGCAGGTAATCACAATTGATGATTGAGGGGGAGCTGTTCGAGCACAACAATCAACAATTAGTGATTACATAAAATCCAGAAGTGGAAAGATGAATGAAAGATTGAAGATTAGTTTCAAGGAAAAGAGGAGATTCAGAAACAAAGTTCTTTTGTACATCAGTATTGTAAATATTTCAATGTATTTGAAAAAATGACGAGTTAGACTTGTATATATATATATATATATATATATATATATATATATATATATATATATATATATATATATATATATATATATATATATATATATATATATATATATATATATATATATATATATATATATATATATATATATAGATATATGGTCATAGTCGGAGTGAGAGACATAGAAGAGATAGAGAAGACAATAGATGTAAAGAATAGAAGAATAGGAGAGAATGAGATGAATATTATGTATGTCATCCATCAGATGTATGAAAACTTATGAGAAGAAAAAGTTTTCAGAGAATTGCGCGTCGATCTTTTCTTTGATTCTCCTTCTGTGTTTAATCTTTTGAGAAATTCTTTTGTACATGTCTAAATCCATAGTTAATCTATCTATGGTTAAAGTTTGAGAATCCAATTGCAAACAGGCTGAGAGAATTTTGAATAGGAACATTCATATGTAAGAAAGTTCTGAGTGTCTTCTGAAACAGGAGTAGATTCGATGGTCAAAGAAATGGACAGTGCTCAGTGTATAGTGTAAAGTTTTACACAAATGAGGATTCAAAATTTAAGTTGAGAGGTATGCCATCTAGGCTAAAAGCATTTGCTTAAACGGGTTCTAGTTTTGGAGAAGCATGTCTTCGAAGTTGCAGGTGTCAAAGTCGATATTACAGAGAGACAATTTCAGACATAGGTAAACTGTTTGAGTCATTTCTCACAATCTACTCAAGCATTTGAAGTAATTTAACTTGGAGAAGGTGCGTAAGCTCTAGGCAACACATTCTACAAAGTTTCATTAGAAACTTTACACAAATGATTAGTCAATGATTGATTAATGTGCAGTAGACTTTTCTAAGAAATAAGTTTCTTCACAGTTAGCTACTTTCTTGATAATTTGATACTTGTTTTCCAAAATTGGTTGAAGTTTATAGTTGTTCTTGATATAGAGCTGGTCTAACATCAAGAATAGCTTGTTCTTTTGGAGATTAACACTCTCCATCATTTTCTTCATCATTTCCTCTAACTGCGTCTTACAAGTCAAATCCAAAATTGTTGCCTCTTTTCTGAGTTGCTCGACCTCCGCTTCCTTGTCAACCAAAACTATATTTGCATCCTCAGAGTGCTGCTTCCAAGGATTGACTTGTTTTCCTAGTTCTGGGATTCCTGCAACCTGTGCCATCATCGTATCCAAACTTTCTTGCACAACCCAAAGCTTTTCTTCTAAGGCCATAAACTCTGAGTTCCGGACTTCTAGTCTCTCTTCCACTTCTGTGGTTGATACTCTTTGCCGCTTCATTTCACTGCTCTGCTCCTTGACTTTCTCCTTCAACCTCTGCACTTCTTGCTCTACTTTTTGTAACTTAGTAGCTATCTCTTTATTATTTTTCTTCAACTTATGATGGGACTTCTGTGTCTGTCCTAGTTTCGCTTGTAATCTAGCAATAATTTTTTATTTTTCTTCAACAATTACCTTCAAAGTCACGTTTTCCACAATAGCTTCATTTAGATCATCCATCATCTCTCATGAACTACACTCTCTCTAGCAGCATTCTCCGCTCTGGCAGCTCTCGCTTCAGTTCGTAATTGATTGATCTCTTCTAGCATCTGAGCTCTTTCTGTAAACCATTTTTCTTTCTCCAAAATCATTGAATTATAATTGTTCTAAAATTCTTCAAGCTTCACCACACTCTGCAACAATCCTCTAGCCAAATCACCAAGTAATTCTGGCCTCGCTGTTTCATTATTGTATATCCAAGGATAAATAATATCACTACACATGACTGTTGGCAACTTTATTTTCCTTCATTAGTTCTTCATTTATCTATAAGTCCGCAAGAACTAAATGTGTGTAATACCAGAATTTTTTGGGATGAGCCTCCCGAATGGTCTCCTTGTTCCTGCTGTTGATCTGGCATCTTTCCTCCTCCACAGCCCTTTTTTCCCTTTCTTCCTCTTCTCTTCTCTGGGCTTCTTCTTCCTCTTGATGTTGTTGCCTTTCTTCTTCCTCCTGCTTTCGTGCTGCCTCTTCCTCTCTTGCTTTTCTCTCTGCTGCTTCCTTTGCTTTTCTCTCTGCTTCTTCTTTTGCTTTTCTCTCTGCTTCTCTCCATTGATTTTCCTCCACCTGTCATCTTCTTGACTCCTCTTCATCTATCTTTGTTTCCATTTGGTCATGAGAAGTGTTACCCACTGGCTTTCGCTCTATCGCCCTCTTCTTAAGGATCTACAGAAAGACCTTTACCGAGCATACTATGTATTCTCGAGGTAAGTATGTCGGAGTCATAAATAGCAAGGTGAAATTACTCCCACCTTGGAGTCTAATACTGCCTTCATTGCTCGTCCGGACCGTCAAAAAAGTCTTCGCACTTCTTTTTTCAATTTCCAAAAAATGATATTCGCCCAATTCACCTATGTCTTCACAGATTATTTCACCAACACATATAGCGGTTGGGATATCCCATAATGTTTTGCTTGCAGGTTCATAACATCATGGTCAATAGTAAGCCTAACTTCAAAGGGTTGTCATTAGAGATTTTCCCAAATTGATATTCTCTTGAACACGACTTACCAAGTAATCCACATAATTCGGCTGCTTCTATTGATTCAGTGCTGGCTGCAATCCCATCATTTGCAACACTAAAGCTTTCTGCAATTAATGCAAGTGTCAATTGGAAAACCTCTTGCCCTATTCGGATATTGAATTCCTGCGATTTGATATCATTACCATCGGTCTATCGGGTGATCTCCATTGCTATTTCCTTTGCTTGTTGATGAGTTTGTGTGCTTCTCCAACCTAGCATGGCACACTGTAAGAGACCTCTACATTCAAACCAATCTTTCTGTTCCTGCGACAACTTCTCTAGGATGTACAACAGGTGGCATTCCAAGAAAGAAACTGCCATTGCTGCACCACTAATTCTCTGCATCACTACTACAACACTCGAATACACTGCTTGTTGTAGTCTCTCTGTATGCAAACTCACCAAATAAGCCAATTTTGGAAAAGTGCACAGCCTTTTATGCCCTGCCTACCTGTGTAGAGAGTTGTGAGTTTGAGCCATGATTACCGATTATGGAATCTTAACTCACGAATCTTCACTCATCTCCAGCTCACAAAATAAGGAACACTTCACAGATTTCAAATGTTGTGGCCGCCACCGCTTGTTGATTGCATGTATTATTGCATGTCAAGTAGTTACACTGTGCATGATTACTGAAATTCCACAATCTTGATTTTTGTTTTTTAATTCAATTTACCGTTCGAAAGTTTGATAGGGCTATAATTTAGACCCATTAATGAACGTTGGGAGAACTTCACCAGTTAACGTGGCTAGTTAGAAAGACCCTAGTCCGCACATCTTGTGAATTTGGAATGGACCAATCTTGCATAATTTCAATTTACCCATCTTTCTCTTCATTTTGGAGTGAAAGTATAACACCAAATCTCCAGGCTGAAAAATCTTAGTTTGGAGATTCCGATCATGCCACTTCTTCTACCTAATCTGGACTTCTTGCAACAATAAAAAGTTATGATAGCGCTATTCATCGAGTTGCCGCAATTGATCCATACAATATGTGAATGACTCCTCCAGAACCAATCTCTTCCGCACTGCATTGCGGAGACTGGGCACCACAAATTCAAATGGGAGGATGGTCTCATGTCCGCAGAGCAATTTGTCGAAACCCACACCTCTGCTCTGAAAATTGTTGTGAATCCAAATATTGGGATGACTAGTCTACCACTTTCTAGTAAAGACTTACAAAGAAAGTGGTCATCCACACCGGCTACTAACATGCTCGACAAGATCCACTTTTGTTTGCCACACCCACCTTTATCACTAGAACAAGACAGATACCTAACAATACCATAATACCAAAAAAACAGACCTTACTAGATTCTACCTTTCCAACATAGGATTCAAAAACAATAGGTACCTAGAATGTTTTGGCAAACACACCCATCACATTGCCCTTGGGACAGTTATTAACTTTGGTTCCAAAATTCAAACAATAGTTTGAACACTATTTGAAGAACACTGAACCAAAAATAGTGACTATAACAATTCAACCAAAACTTGATCTTACAGTGGGCCATAAGCTGCCATTAATTACAATCTAGTTCAAAAATCATTGTATACCAAAAGTTTTGGTGGATGGAGGATCTGGTGTAAACATTTCCATGATCGCAATCTATCAAAAGTTGGGCTTGAGAAATTTAGAGCTTGAAAATTTTTTAGTTCGGATGGCCAACCAATCATGAGTGCATGTGGCTCGAATAGTAAAGGATATATCGATTACACTGCAAGGAATAGTATTACACATGATATTTGTTGTTTTGGCACTTCTTTAATCTAGTTTAGATTATAATCTACTATTTGGGAGACCATGGCTAAAATAGGCCAAGATCCTACAAGATTGGTCTACAAAAGAACTCATCTTTAAAGGCAAAAATCGGAAGAACACCATCCCCCTTGATGACCTCACTCCCTATGAAATTCACACCATGCCCCATCTAGCTTAACCAGTCTTTATGTTGGATGGTTTGTCTGATAATGAGAAATCTGAATTTCTCATGGCTAGTCAAGATTTACTTATGCTACGAACTATCAATTTGTAGTGTGTTCTAGATCACTTGTTTTTGAGCACTTGCACTGTATAGGTGACCACACCATAGATACCAAATAATTTTCCCATATATGAACTAGAGACCAAAGATAAACAAACATAGGCACCAAAAGATCAACCCATCATGCATTAATTAGAACCCCTCACCAAAGAGAAACGTGTTAAAATAAGTGTGGCCATAAAACAATCTTTTCATGAGGATCTCTTGCAATTCTTTGGCTGAGTTTTGTTGGAGGAGATGGTGGATATCTTCCAGAGATGAGATGGTGTTGCAAATTCTTGCTTCACATCAGCCAAAACTGAGTTGAGAAGTGTAAAGTAGACCTCTTGAGGTTTCTAGGAAGCCCAAATGATCATCCATGTACTTTGGAAGATGATCCTCAAATCATTGAATCAAAACAGACAATTTGGACTTTTCACTATGAACCAAAACTTGCTATTTTGGTCACCACACCTGCTCAAGAAAATGAACAGTACTCCTTTCCTGGTAACAATTGGAAAAAATCCTTTTGGGAATACCTCATTGAATATGATAGCTAAGTTTCATAATTTATTTCATGTGAAATGATTAACTATGCTCAAGGAATGATGCTTAGAAAATCAAATGTCTATCTCGACATTTTTGGGAGTTAACAATATGCAGACCAGAGGGCAATGTTTTGCACATAAATCGAGAATGGCTGAGAAAATTAAAATGAAACTTTTTAGCATATAGGCAGAGTATCCAATGAATCTATACCAACTTAAATCATTGCAAATGATCAAGTACATGCTAAGAAATGGATTAAGAAAGTTCATTATTTTGAGTGATACATGATAGAGAATAGAAAATGAAACATAATCAAGGTGTATGTATTAGTGCGCATAAAGTACAATGATATTGGCAATGAATGATTGCACAATATGAGGGCAATGGTAGAGCTATAGTGTGAGATCAATATTCACTTGAAATCCCTCTAAATGTCTCCAAATCGGGCTCTACTCCATGACTTTTGAAGTCTACTTTTATAGCTAAAGTTGGAGCCATTTTGAAATTCAAACTCCTACCAAAAAATATCCCTAGAGTTTAGGATTTCAATTTTCATCTAACTTACCAAACAACTCGTAATGAGATCTCCTAAGAACTCGTGATTGCAAGTTCTCTTTTTACATGTGCACTTTTACAAAGATAAAAATCATGCTTTTACAAATGGGTAGTCATATGTGACTTCATGTGAGTTCATAGAAGTGAATATCCAAATGTCCAAGTATGTAGGCTTGGATCCATTTGCACCAACAACTCCCCCTCAAGCTTAACATGCTTGGGCTTCAACTCTCTTTGATCTCCTACAATCCGTTCATCATCTTGAACCTGTTCAATTTAGTCCCATCCAAAGATTTAGTTAGAATATTTGCACATTGCAAGTTTGTTGATACATAGGACTTATCCTTGCTTAGTAGCTTCTCTCTCACATAATGATAATGCAATTCAATGTGCTTAGTCCTTGCATGATATACAGGATTAGTAGCCAAATGCATTAGGGGAAAAAATGAGCCCTGCATGGGCCTTGTAAGGATCCCATCCACAGATTTAGTTAGAATATTTGCACATTGCAAGTTTGTTGATACATAGGACTTGTCCTTGCTAAGTAGCTTCTCTCTCACATAATGATAATGCAATTCAATGTGCTTAGTCCTTGCATGATATACATGATTAGTAGCCAAATGCATTAGGGAAAAAAATGAGCCCTGCATGGGCCTTGTAAGGATCCCTAATTTTCAGGGATTAAGCTTAATTTTGTTCTTGTTTAAGGGGACAAAGTGCATTTAATAGGGCACTTTTTAGTAGGTTGGAGTAGGCTTTTTTTTAGGCTTCAGTAGGCCTCTCTCTTTCTTATTCTAGAGAGAGAGAAAGAGAATCTACTTTCCACATCATCAAACTCGTACACGTATTTGAATAAAAAATGAATTTTTTAAAAAAGTCTCATTTTCAGTGTATATTAACTCAAAAGAGCCTATTTTTTAATATATATGTCAGAAGTCACTTTTTTTGGGCCCATTTTCTGAAGTTTCTTTTAGAAAAAGTATAATTTTCAAACTCCCTCCAAAAGTAAATGCCACATCATCAACTCCGTGACTATGCTTCCCCCAAAAAATGACTTTTTTCAAATTTCATCATTTTCAGCCATACTCAGTGGAAAAATACACTTTAACCCCTACACATACAAGAAAACACATTTTTTGAGCAAAACATATGCTTTAGACTCTATTCCAACCGGTTTTTCATCTTTGTTTTTGATATTGTTTGGTCATTAGCAAAGATGGTGTTGACATGTATCACAAACTTCATAGTAGAACGTCCTCATGCTCTTGCATCAACAAGTATCCATGTTCGTGTGCCTAGAGAGTTTGCTCCAAATACACGATGCAACAATGATGCCAATTCTCAAAATGAATGTCGTGTAGCTGAAGAAAAAAGTATTGATCTTTGGGCTCATGGTTCACTATATCCTCCTAATCCAATATCTTCTTACCATCCAACCTCTTGATCCAATATCTTCTTACCATCCAACATTCTTCATTGGTGTGGGTGAAGCTGGACTATTAGGTTACTGCAAGTGATTATCTACACATTCACTTGCTACTGCTAAGTATTGGTTCCAACAATATCACATCCATCATATGAGGGTGGTCACTTTAGAAAGCACAATCATATCTTTACAAAAACACCTTGCAAATTTGGAACAGGATATTGAAGCAAAACAAAGCACAATTTCAAAGTTAACTGCCAATCTCCAGCAGCTGAAAGAGACTCCACTTGGTATGAGACATAGGAAAAAGAGCATTGTCATCCTTTGAAGCTCTTTCAAAAGGTGGTGGAGCACGCAAACGACGTATATATGCAACAAGGTGAGTGTTTGTTTTACTTTTATATGTTTTAATGAAGATTTGTAATGGAATCTTTCATTGTGTAGGTCGTTTATTCAAGACATAACTGCTTCATCAACAACACAAGACCAATTCAAGCTGATGAATAGCTATATAAACACCAAAGAAATGACTTCTGCTTTAGACTCACGCATAGGAAAGTGTATTAGAGTTGTTGTTGAAGTTGAGTTTTCAAAGAAGTTAAAAAACCTTATCACAGTGCAAGATGTGTAGGCAATATGTGACGAAGCGGGCATCAGTAGAAATGGGTATACTACAATGTACACCCTTCTCAGGCAAGCCTTACAATCACAAGGTATTTCTAAAAGTATATTTCCATGCCCATATAAACTGTTTATCAATAAAAAAACTTCAAATGAAGATGTGACTCGTACTATTGGACAATATTTATTCATAGAAGAAACTATGCCTGCCTCTGTTTATCATCCAAATATTCCCAAGAAGCAATCAAAAATCCTATCTACACAAGGATTTACTTACACTAAATTCAACAATATATTTGTGGATCTTCAGAAGCTTCAACAAGCAATGGTTTACTTTTATAGTTCAACAATCAAAGGTACCCCTACTACATTTTATTTGGTGTTGAAGTTTTATTGCATTCAAGTGTCATATTAAGATAATGTTTTCTCTTTTGTGCAGACTATAATGTTAAGTTAAAGTTCATATTGAAGCTTGATGAGTGTCAAATCATAAAGGGTCAGCGACTAGAAAGGTTGAGTGTGACGCTAATGAACGAAATTATGGACCATGCAATGAGTGATGAAACTTTAGGAGGGAGGGACCATTTGCCTTACAATGTGCAATCAAAGAGAGATATCTGGTGGTTAGGTGCTATAGAAGTTCCCAAAGAAACATAGGACTCCGTGGATTACGAAAGTAATCTCTTCTCAAATACATGGGCAAAATCTTTTTGTAGTTGATATAGGTGATTTTGAGGTAGAATGGCATTTGGGTGGAGACCTTAAGAGTATAAAATGCATGTTAGGTTGTAAACAAGGAGCACCTTCTCTCTATCCTTGCCCATATTGTACACAAGGTTACAAAGGATCTAAGAGACAGTCTAAACCTGCAAGGGCGTTGATGAGAGTTGATGACTTTGAAGAAATTGATGAAACAGACTCATTGAATCACAGGGAATGGGAGATATCACTTTTGAGGTGTCCAAGGTTACAAGAACCGACTCGTGATAAAATAAGCAATGATTGGAACCCCATTATCCCATTTCCATTAGTCAATGTTCACTTTTGTACTTTGCATGCATTCATGAGGATCTTTGATAGGCTTTTGAAGCTCCATGTTGAATATGCATTTGCAACGAAACCACTAGAGAGGTCTACAATAGCAATCCAAAAAATAGAAGATCTTTTGAATTCTATAGGTTGTCATGGTGGCCACGTATCTTTAGTTGTTAAGAAGTATGGTGAGTCTCAAGAGATTTTACAACAAGTTTCAATGACTGGGAAGAAGGCACGATGTTTCTTTAAAAGAGATGTGAATAGTCATGATGATGGGAAATGGGAGCTTTGAAAGGACCTCTGTTCAATTACAATAGACAATGATAGTCAGGTTGATCTCATTAACAAGCGAAAGAAGGTTTGGTCATCGTTCGATCAATTGTTACATTTGATGTGTTTGGTTTCCACTAATGCTTCACAACAAGAATTATTCCAAGTGACTTTGAAGGAGTTTACACAGTCATTCATCTTATCTTGGGGAGAAAGCAACATTACACATTACATAGTAAGTTTCGCTTACATTTTTTTATTTGGTCTTAAACACTATGTGTATATCTTATTGACCAGATCATAGCATATTCTTTTTTCACATGGAGCATATTTTATGAATAGATATGGGTCACTGGACATTTTTAGTACACAAGGAATGGAGAAGTCACATTACAGGGCTAGAGGTGTTTACTTTAAAAACACTCCTCATGGGGGTGGTATACTCCAATCAAACTATTTAGAAGAAATGTTCAATTGGTTTTTTCATGCAACATTTGCTAGAAAATATGTAATGGAATGAGCATGTGAGTCACGAATAGCAAAGATTACACGAAAGCTACAACATGATATTGCAAGAGAGAAGTGGATGTCATTGTTAGGACCCGTACATCATGCCCAATGGCGTGCACAAAGAGTCCGTGAGCGTTTTGCTTGGAAATAGTTTCCAAACTCTTAAAATGCATTATTTTTTTCAAGGTTTTTATAACCCCTTTTACTTCAAATAAAATTCTACTGTTTTTGTGAATATACTTTTAATGTCTTAAAACTAATTTTTATCCATTTAAATGTGAACATGACAATTCTTAAGTGAAAGCCTATAAATAGAGGTGTCCTTCATCATTTTACCACTTTACAACCTAAGAGAATGGCACGCACAAAGCAGACTGCTAGGAAGGATCATGTCGTCTACCCTAGCCATGTGCACGGTACTCAGTGCCCAACATGGATGACACCCCACAAGAAGCATCGAACCACAAGCCACTCTTCAAGATGAAACTCGGGTGCAGGGACACAGTCCGGTAGCATTGCATCACGGGGGGATGAAGCTTCACCAGAGAGAGATGTATCCCAAGAAATAAATTATTCCCCTTCCGCATCTGATGATGAGCCCCCAATCAGGACACCAATCAAGGCAAGGCCCAAACAACGCAGACATAGACGAGTTGTGATTGAGACATCAAATCTATCGAGTTCCTCAGATGAAGAAAGTATAAATGAGCCACCATGGAACAATGATGATATCCCCGTGAACCATCGAGTAACACAAGGAGGCAAGACACTCCCCTCAGGACAAGGACAAAGAACAACCGATGAAGAAAGAGAGCAAGGTTGGGCAGAGGAAGTAAATGATGAGGCAGGACCATCTAGGCGTCCTCCAAGAAGAAAGAAGAACTATCAAACACATCGTAGACCACAACGACCACAACCCAACATCCCCCCAAATGCAAGAGCACCACAAAGGTGCAGAAAGCAAACTAGAGCCTTTGCGGAGATTCGACACTATCAAATGTCTATGGAGCTTCTTATTCCACAAAGGTCATTTGCTAGAGTTGTGAAGGAAGAGATCCAACACTATTGCGCTGGACTTCGTATCCAAGAGATAGCCAGTGAAGCTCTCTAAGAAGCTGCAGAGGCATATATTATATCAATGTTGGAGGACTCTAACCTATGTGCCATCCATGCAAAGAGAGTGACAATACAACCTAAAGATTTGCCGCTAGCTAGGAGAATTAGAGGGAATAACCCTTAACCATAATTTGTACTCCCTTATTTGGAGAACCTTTTGTATATCCCATATGATGAATATTTTGTAAATCCCAAATGATGTATATAATCTTTGTCTTCTCATATTTGCTCTCCCAAGTGTTTATCTCTTAGTGTACATGTTTTGAAGTTTATTTCTCCTATGTTTGCAGGTGTGTTTTTCCAGTACCTCTTTGAAGTGTTTTTCATAGTTGTATCATTCTTTTTTCTGTACTTGTTGTAAGTGGTAATGCTATTTAATGCATTTCATGGCTAAGAAATGCCAAAAAAAGGCCTACCATAGAAACGCAAGGATGGGCCCTGCAAAAGTTTTGCAGGGCCTACCCCGCGTTTCTGTGGCAGGCCTTTTTTTGGCATTCCCAAGCCATGAAAACACATGCCATGCACATTGGGGCATATGATTGGCCTTGGCTAGAGTGCACGGCATGCTAACCCCCTGACCAATAGCTAAGCAATGTTTATGAACATACATGTACTTATTTACTGTTGCATGCTTATGTGCACCCAGAGGAGTCTTAACTTTCTCTAATTAACATAAGAAGAGTGTTCCACATTTCCCCAAGTGAAGGTGCTAATTGAGGGAGATAGACTTGCAATACAGGTAACCTAGTGCATAGGATGGCGTAGGAATGCAAAAAAAAGGCCTGCCACAGAAACTTGGGGATGGGCCCTGCAAAACTTTTGCAAGGCCCATCCCTGCGTTTCTGTGGCATGCCTTTTTTTTGCATTCCTAGGCCATTGCATGCATTTTGGGCAACACAAATTACAAGAAATAATGGAAAAAGATTGATTAAACTGTGCAAAAGTTATGAGATTGTCAAAACCATAAAGATATAATAGATTGAATGCACATGGAAATCGGAAAAACAAAAAATTGGTATTATAAAGTTTTTACAATTGGCTCTTGGCCTTGAGCTTCTCCACTACATTCTTTCTTCTCTGAAAAGATAGAGGCAATTGGTAAGTCAAAACTGACTGGGATATTAATTGAGGGTCTGTCAATCCAAGACCCAAAGCTATTCCTATTTGACCTAATATTTTTCCTCTAAAGTTAACTCCTAGGGTACTAAGGGAAAGGAACTTCCTAACTAGAAATATACAATTGGTCCCTTGCATTATTGTAGATAGGCACAAAACTTTACTCAAGGCCTTCATACACCAAGTCATGAAGTGTCCTTGAGGGGAAAAGTCCTTGTGGATTATTACAAAATCTTCCTTTGGCAATTTTCCAATGTATTGTGCCAAGGAAGAGCCATGGCCCCGGGAAACACGATCACCACCACTCCTTGCTGCAAATTTATCCACTTCAATTGTTTCGTGCACATAGACAATCATAAAATTAAATAGATACATCTTGTATGAATATGAGACAACCATAAATGTCAGTAGAGACTTACATCTTGAAGTCTGTCTTCATCCTCTCCTCTTACCATTGCATCTAGTGGAATTGATGAATGGGCCATGCCACTTTGCTCCACAACATGGGATGTTGGAATCTTCTTCTCCAAAATTCTTTCCCTTGCTGTGGCCAGATCTTCTTCAGTGGCATCTTGGTTGGCATGGCGCAAAATCTCTTCACACACAAATGCAATGGTGTCTGCAACTAAATCACCAAGTGGAATTGTTGCCTTTTCTATAATGTCAGAAGTGTTGTCCATGGGAACATCCGAGGTTGAGCAGAAAATACTAAGGCATTCGTCGAGGCGTAGACCGAATGCCTTCTCAATATCATGCAGGAACAAAAATTCCTCTCCATCGACAAGTACAACTGAAAACATTTCCATCTCTACCTCTGGTAGAGTGGGTTCCACAGGGTCTAAGTTGGAGGGTGGACTCTTCTATGTACTAGCTTCCTTTAATTTGTCCACTACTCCTTGAGGAAATTCTTTGGAAATTTTTTGACTCTCTTCTAATAAGTTGAGAGCTTCTGTCTGGGGTTCCTTCTTGTCATCTACAAAACACCCAGTAACAAGATGGGGTAGATCCATGGGTGAAGGTTCGGACTCCTCATTGACAAAAAAGATGGTTGTTGCTATGTAGGAAAGATGCTTTCTTCCTATTTTTCCTTTTCTTATTTAATTGTTTAATTAAGGGCACTGTGTCATCTAACATGTGCCCTAAAGCCTCAGCAATAGCCATGAAATGATTTAAGCGCTTTGCAAATGCCTCATCTCCTTTATGAATGTAAAAAAGCAGGTCATAGGGGACCCATTTACACTCATATGCTGGTATATCTATGGCATATCTTAATATATATAATTCCATAAAATCTGTGATCTCATCGATCACATCGGAATTCATGGCTATTGTCCCTTCAAGATTAGGGACTCTACAGACTAGGTCATACAAATCTGTACGACCATTGTAGTCTGTAGTATCCAAAAACTCCATGAATAGATCTCGAGGAGATTTCATGGGAGTGGAAGTGCTAGAAGCCATTGCTTGCACGCGAGATTTCTAGAGGCTTGTAGTATGTGCTTTCTAGCTCTTTGAGAGTGCAAATGTGAGAAATGAGCACATAGAACCATTTTTATAGCAGTTTCAAGTTTTTAAATTGACTGGGCCCACTTTTAAAAGTATAGAATAAAGAAGTGCAATTTCAAAAAATGAGTTTCTGATGACAAAATAATGCACAAAAAAAAACATGAGCAACCACATTTCAAAGTAGTGAACAGACTTTTTGACATTCCAAAGGTTTTGAAATTACCATTGCAGAGAAGAAGGTATATACAATATCTAACATGAATCATTTGTCCTACTTTTTACAAGGTTCTTGAAAGTGCAAAAACCATGAGAAACAATGACTAGGGCCCAAGAAGTGACATTATCAGGTTGCAAAAGAACTATGACAATGAGAGTTCTGTTCCATCTTTGCTCCAATCTACAGGGACTTTCATTTTGTATTCCATTCTTCTGCCCACCTGTAATCAATTTGCAAGAAATTGAAGTCATTAAAGTAAAATAAACAATAACAAAAAGATTACTTTAACAAAAATATGAAACATTTCTCACCTTATGTCCTTGAATTTTGAATTTGGATTGAGTTAGTCCTTCAAACCATAATCATCAAGTGTTCTCTCAGATTAGCCAAGGTCCAATGATTATTCACTAAAATAGTTTCTGTTTCATTGTTGGGCAATCTAAGCTTTATTTCAAATGAATGCAAAGATCCCTCTGAACTTTGAAATGGTATCCATTTGCCAAGTTTGCACATCCAACAATCATAGTAGAATCTGATGTTTAATGACGTACGTTGTTTCAAATATCAAAATCCTATACCTGTTCCACTTATTTTACAGAGATATTTATCACCTTTTGCAATTCCTTCCATCAAACCCCAATTTTCACCAAGAAGGCTTTCGACTTGCTCATATGTGATATCTTTACACATGAACATGGTGGAAGTCTCTTGGAATGAGAATCCTTGGAATAAATATCCAAAACAATGAATGGGAAAAGACCAGTGCAAACCTACAGACCTAGAAACTTTTGTGAATTTCAAAGAGTTGTGTATATCCATTACCATCTTTTGCTTCAAAGATGATGCGGACCATATATCAGGTTTTGGCCACTCCAAGCTAAAAAGAGAATGTACTTCAATTCTCTCTAACCTTCCAAAACCATTTGTTGTAGAGGGTACAACATATCTATGTGTGTAAAAGAAAACTCTATCATGGTAAAGTTGAGCAGGAGATATATTTGAAAAGACTAGTGCACCAACATCTGCATGTAATGCCTGGAAAGTACCTGTAAGACTATGAAGTGGTTGCTCTTCCACCAAAGTAGAAGGAAATATATATGAAACAAACAAAAACATATCTAAATAGTTCAGAAATATATCCAACACAAGAAAACATAAAATATTGTAGAGTAATACTTACAGTTCACAGGATATCTCATACTACTAGAGTTTTCAAGTTTCATAGTTGCCATTGTAAAAACATGTTGTACAATAGCAACCATCCCATTCTCTCTATGCTTCTTGAAGCCAAGTAACTTTCCCTTCCAATGAAGATCTAAGTTTCCATGATCTCTAACTCGATGAGGCCCAACTCTAGAGGGTTGCATGTACACCCATGCACCATTGGAGTACTCATGTGATAGCCACTGTCCATCTGTGGCTTTGATATTGTGACATCTTAATATGAGGATTTCATCTTTCGGTCGCCTAGAAGATTTAGATGTTGCCATTGAAGCTAAAGGTCTTCAAGCTACAACAGTAATTCGAGATAGGAGATGCAGGTAGGTTGGAGTGTAGAAACAGGAGCTTCAATGGTGTGCTACAGAGTGAAAGTAGTGGGAAAAGATGACTTTTTGGGACCTGGGTATGAAAATGTGAGGTTTAAGAGGGAAATAACTCTTTTTTGAGTGTTTTTGAAAAAACTCATTTTTTTCAGCTCAAAACATACACGGATTTTGAATTTGGGGTCAAAAAGAGTACTTTTGACTCTAAAAAGTAATGGGGGGTCCATTTTCAGGTGTTATGATGAGTTTTTTAACTTTTTAGAAATTTTGAATTTTTGGGCCCAAGTGAGTTATGAGATTCCTTCTCTCTCTAGAGGCAGCTCATTAAATAAGGGAGAAATATGTCCCCTTTCCACCCTTCACCCTAGTATTTTATAGGGCATAGACTGTGGCCACCACCCTCTTCTGATTGGTCCATCACTAATCACTCCTTAATCTAAAAGGCCCATTCAGGGTTCATTTTTTCCCCTAATGGTAGTGAGCTAGTAATGTCTCCAAAGATCATTGGAGTGTATGTATGTAGCCCCAAGTATGAGTAGAGTAGCTTTAACCACATTGCCTCTTGTGTTGCATTTGCTAGGCCCCTATATTTAGCTTCAGTTGATGACAATGGCAAAATTGGTTCTTTCTTTGATGACCATGAAATCAACTTAGACCCTGCAAAGGATAAGTAGCCATATGTGCTCCTCCTATCATCTTTTGAGCCAGCCCAATTTGCATTAGAGTATAGCTTGATATCCAAGTCAGATGTAAATGGATAAAATAGCCCTTCATTTATGGTATCCTTCAAGTACTTTAAGATCCTTTTGGCACCTTCCATGTGAGGTTTTCTTGGTGTATGCATGATTTGACTCAATGTACTCACCCCATAGCATATATCTACTCTTGTTAGGATTGCATAATTGAGACTTCCAACAAGACTTTGATAGCCTGTAATGTCTTCAAGCAACTCTCCTTCATGAGCACTGAGTTTGTGGTTCAATTCCATCAGTGTGGCTACAATTTTTACATTTTAAATGTTGAACTTAACTAGTATATCATGGATGTACTTTCTTTGAGTAATGAAAACACCAGAATTGTACAAACAATCTCTAAGCCAAGAAAACATGTAAGCAATCCAAGATCATTGATCTTGAACTCCTCTTCATCTGGGCTTTGATCTTCTTGATGCCATTGGCATTATTTCTTGTAATGATAATGTCATCCACATAAACACATAGATAAATGACCTCTGAATTAGTCTTCTTAATGAACAATGAAGAATGTGCCTTGCCTGCAACAAAACCTTGGTCTTGCAAGTATGTGACTAGCCTACGGTTCCAAGCTCTAAGAGCTTGCTTTAAACCATACAATTCCTTCCTTAATTTACATACATAATCAGGTTTTCCTTTGTCTTCATATCCTAGTGGTTGAGCCATGTAGACATCTTCATAGATCCACACATTAAGGAATGCATTTTTAACATCTAATTGTTACAAGTTCTAACTCTTTGAAGCAACAATACTTACTAAAACTCTGATAGTTGGCATCTTGGATACAGGTGAGAAGGTCTCCTCATAATCCACTCCATGGGTTTGAGCAAACCCTTTTGCTACTAGCCTTGCTTTATACCTATTTATTGTTCCATTTGAATTCTTTTTCACTTTGTAAATCCACCTAGATCCTATTACTTTCATGATTGGTTTTTTGGGAACCAAATGCCAAGTGCTATTCTCTTGAAGTGCTTCAATTTCCTCTTGCATAGCTTCTCTTCACAATTCTTCCTTGTTGGCTTCCTCAAATGAAGATGGTTCCTCTGATGTGAAGTCTTTAGCTATGTATATAGAATGCTTAGTGACTAGTGATGTGTCATAGCACTACCCAACAAAAATACATTTTACTGCTTTATCATCCGATTTCCTGCATTGTTGTTCAGGCATTAATGCATATGCTAGAGCACCAAAGACACACAGATGAGCGACCAATTGTGACCATGCCAAGACTCATATGGAGTGATAGACTGTAGTGCTTTAGTGGGACACCTATTAAGTACATATGCGGCACACATAAAAACCTCAAGCCAAAAACTATGTGGTAAAGCATGACTTCTGACCATGCACCTCGCCATCTCCATGAGAGACATGTTCTTTCTTTCAACAAATCCATTGTTTTTAGGTGTATAAGACACTATACACTGATGTTTTATCTCACATTCAACCAAAAATGCATTAAAATTAGAAGACATGTATTTTGCCCCTCGATTAGAACGAAGGGTGTCCATTTTACATATTGATAGGTTTTAAAGAAAACCAAAAACAGTTTGAAACACATAAACACTTTTGACTTTGTTTTCAATGCATACACCCATGCATGCCTAGAAAATCATCAATAAAAGTCACAAAGTAGAGGTAGTTTCGAAAAGAAGGCGTCTGCATAGGACAACAGGCATAACTTTGAACAAGTTGCAATTTTTGAGTAGCTCAAACTGAACCATCTTTTGGGAAGGAGGAATGCTGCATTTTTCCCAAAATATAGAATTCACATACATGTTTACCAGGTATCTCAAGTTTGGTTAAAGAAGACACCATTTCAGATTTCTACAGGCATAACAAGCTAGCAAAATTTAGATGAAAAAAGTGTGCATGTCAAAGCTTTTCATATGAGATAGCCTGAGAATCTTGAATTGCACATGTTGAATCATTGAGAGATGCATAGTCTATGAGCTTATTGAGCCCATGTCAAAAAAAAGCTAGAAGCAATAATAATATCGCCATTTGAAAAATCATGAACTGTACATCTATCATCGACAAATTTGACAACCAAGATGATCTTGGCTAATGTTGAAACTAACAACATAATTTTCTCGATTCATGGCACAAACAAAGCATTTGACAATGTGAAAGAACTACCATCAATAATAGTTAGAATGATTTTACCAACTCCCATTATAGGATAAGAGGAGTCTTTACCACATATAATAGTATTCCCTGTAGGGCATGCTTAAGTGAAGTGACGAAACTATGTTGTGAGGTAATATGTTTGGTTGCCCCATTATTAAAGTACCAAACATCTAACTCCACTACAGACATACACTGTTCATGAGAAGATGGATCATAACTGCAAATAGTAGTAAACACCCATTCTTCATTTTGCACAAGATTTGTAGACTCTATTTTAGGTGTAGAGGCTTTTGTAACAACCATTCGAGCCTCTTTTTTCTTTGCCTCTTTTGCATCCAGTTTCGGACAAATCTTTATTTTTGATGGTTACCTTTACAGTATTTGAAGAAGTGTTTCTCCTTCTCTGTTTTCTTCTCATATTTGTCTTCCTTCTTCAATTGTGCAACATTAGCATATTTTTAGTTACTATTAGATGAGCTCCATTTACTTTTGCCCTTCTCACTAGCTAAGAAAGCTTGATCTACAACATGCATAATGGACATGTTTTGCCTGAACTGATCTTCCTGCAACAAAATAGGGACTAACTCCTCAACTGTTTTATAGTAGTTGGATTTCCTTGATCATCAACCAAAGAGTAGCAACAAAATTGTAATATGAATATGGAAGACCATTAAGAAGGGTCTGCACAAGTGAACTCTGTAGCAAGACTTCATCCGTAAAAATCAATCGTTCCTTCAAATATTTGGTCTTTGTTAAGGAACTATCCATAGAATCACCTTCATTCATATGCTTAGTCTTCAACTGTTTTTGCAGGTAAGCAACATGAGCCTCATTTGTTGCTTGGACAAAGTGGTAAGTGTATCCCAAGCATCCTTTGCTATATTGCAAGAGTGAATATGAGGGATAATGGCATGTTTGATAGGAAAAAGCCATCAATGCATGTGCTTGACATCTCTGCCATCCCAATGAAGTTGCTCTACAGTAGGCGTAACAAGAATTATAGCACATTACATGAATTTGAAGACTGTCATCTTCAATGCCATCTGCATCACCTTCAATAACTGTATTTGCAGGTGTAATAGGTCATTTTTCAACACCCTATACAATATTTCAAAATCCTTTTGCCACCAATACATGATGCCTCATATATTCCTATAATGGGTAATTGGTATCGTCCAACTTTTCCTCAACAACCAACATATGGAATACATCATTGCTTTTAGCCATGACCACTAACTAAAATACCCTGATGCAAAAAAATGACTATATCTCAAAAAGTCAAACATGACTACCTTATCAAATATTAGAATTTGAGTAAACCGAAAAGTGTGCATATGTTTGGCACAAAAAGATGAAAATCCTTGCATAGGCACTGCGATAGTGCATTACGAGGCTGAAATGAGCTCAGATAAAAATTGGACACCATAGAGAGAAGTTATTTTGAACTCGTAATCGCCCTAAGTATGCTCACCAATTTTCATGTGATTTTGAGTCTGTGATTGGATGGGTGTTAACAAATCCTTAGATGAAGCAACAACTTGCTCTCATACCAATTGTTAGAGTTTGAGGTTTGCAAGAGCACACAAACAACACAAGGAAGAAGATAAGCTTGGAGCACAACACACAATACTAAATGTATTACCAAGTGAATGTACAAAAGGTAAGTGACCCATTAGGGTTATAGGCATATATACAAGCCAGGGGAAAAACCTCCTAAGGAGGAAAAAAATGCCTCGATAGTCTTAGTGTGTTCACACACATCACTACCAAAATATATCAATAGGAATGCCAATAGACTGTTTGACAGTTGCAACAAAGCGACACCAACCATTCCCCCTTACCCTATATCTCCTTTGTCCTATACCTTAATGAGTTTCTCATTTAGAAATGTGTCCTATTGATTCCATGTGCACTTGCCCCAATTTTTCAAGATTCTTGAACTATCAACAACAAACAAAAGTGTCAGCCTCATCTTCTATCGAGCTAAGAGACCTCACCAAGAATCGAGTTCTAATAACTGCAAATAATATGGCCACAATAAGTTTTGCCCCCATCCACCCTATGATTGTTTCCAATAATAAACCTCCGTCCCCAGTACCTATTCCATCTTTGTCATATGAGGAATCATTTCATTCTCACTCGCCTTCCCTGCAAAAAGCACCCATTTCCTCCTAGGGTTTCCTCTACCTCATCTTCCTGAACCCCGACATTCCCATGCCTGATGCACCCTTGCCAACACCTTTAATATCCCATCTTCACTCGATCGGTGTATCTCAACCCACCACAACCCCTGTTCCTTCTTCCTTGGAGATGTGTCTTGTGTCCTCTCCCAACAATTCTCCTTTTGGATTGCATTCTCCATAACTAGAACTTCCACCCCTTTTGGCATCATACAAAACCCATTGGTACTTTGATGTTGATGCGTTTTGTAATATCTAAGAACTTTCTCACCTAAGTACTTGTTTAGTTCATGTGCAAGAGCAAATCCAATGTGGGATGATTATCGTCTACCAGCATTGCGATAATTTTAAGAACAATTTTTTGTTGTAGCACCAACTTCAAGAGCTCATCATTGAAATCACTAACCAGAAAGTAGTCAATGATAATGTCGTAGACTTGTACCACCAAGAGTTGAAACAGGCACAATATTTTAAAGTATTCTTTAAGGAATCCGTCCAAGAAGAGGATCAAGCTCTTAAGCAAATCGAAAACCTTCATGAGGTCAAAGAACATCACTTAGCCAACATCTCAAACTTAGTCCATAAAAACATGGTTATGGATGCAACTCTTCATGAGACACTATACCAACTTGAACAATCGAAGACCTGCTAGTGAAATTAATTGTCTTCAAACCCTCGTATAGGAGACTAAAGCAACCAAGGATGAACCCTTGCAGAATGTTCACAACAAAAAAAGGAAGCAAAAAAGATGTTATGAAACAGGATTTTTATTTACAAGAAGAATTTGGTATCCAGCTAGTTAAAGCACAAAGTGAGGCTGACCTCTCCATGAGAACTACTAGAAGCTAGTAGTCCACTAAAGTAGTCCTCCTTGATGCTCACCAAGTACAAAAGCTTCTAAAGATAATTTTAAAAAAGATTCAGGTAACTTTTCAAGAAGCCAAGGATTCATTGAAGGAAGAGCTGTACACTCCTATTGATGAGGAGCTAGATAGGAAGGACCTCCTGTGGCATAACTTCTACAATTTTTGGTTTGAGTCCATCGTGCATGCCAAGTGTTAGGCCTATTGCTATAAAAATATATTTTTGTATATATTTCAATGAATAATCTTGACCAAACAGGCAAGACTGTAGACATCTAACCTTTCAATGAATTTAATACAAGGATGTATGAGGGCCGCTAGAGAGAAGAATCATCAGGCTTTACATCGATGAAGTTTTTCTGCTAGTGGTGCTTCTAGCACAACACTCTCTACATTTTGGTATTGTTAGTTTGCTGTGTTGATTCTATTTGCCTATCTATGAAGCCTAGAATTATTGCTCGATAAAGTAATTTGGGTGGAAGAACTATTGTTGCATGATCTATTAATTTAGTAAGAAGTAAAGTCATTCTGCATAGTTTTTGTCTGTGCTTAATGAAGTAGTGTACTGTGCAAAAGCGTTCATCTATTGTTCGGTGAAGGATCACCATCAAAGTAGAATCTGGTCTATGGGATTTAATGAACCATAGCATTTAGTGTGTTCCAAGTCATGAAAATGTGTACTAAGAGGAAGAAATTAATCATTCTATGGTAGAATTAAAGCAAATTTCGGTAACGATATAGGTTGTATGTTTGTTATAAAGTGCTGAACAGTTTTATATTTATTTGTAGAGGAGAAATACAGAGACTTAGGGCTATCTTGAGTCATCCCAATCATGAACCCTGTCTAACTTGTATCCTTCATTAAGTGGAAGGGTAAGGTTAACACTTTTAAAACATGGGTGAGATATTGCTAAAAATAGAATTTTATGCCAAAAATAGGTATTTTTATAAGAATTCTAGGTAAAAAATGGGGAAAAACATATTATGAGGGGGACTCGAGATGATTAAAAAATGGTAGACCCTTTCCTTCTTTGCTTCCATGTTTATACTCCCCTTTTACCATCTTGTTTATTCTTTGATTGAGCTTTGATCACTTTGACTTTGGTAAATTTTTAGCCGCTTTCTAATCTTCCTCGAACACTTCTCCTTGTCCTACTTTTTGTCATCTGTGAGAGATCTCTTTGTGGTATCTGGTGTTGAAGGAGATGGTGGATAATCACAAGAGATGAGATGGTGTAGCTAAATCTTGCTTCACACCTGCTATAATTGATGGCTGGAGAGTATTATGGGCCTCCTTTACTAGCTAATAAGCACAAATGATCATATATGTTGCTTGGAAGATGATGCACAAATGATAGGATCAAAACAAATAGGTAAGCATATGAATCAATGCACAAAACTTGCTATTTTGGTTGAGATACTTGCTCAGTGTTTTACTCAATTCTCTGAATACAGTAGCAATTAGTAAAACTATTTTTGGGGAACTTAAATTAGCTTAACAAGCTACCATTCATGAGTAGAATCATCTAAAATGATAAATTATATGCAGAGAATTGTGTTTAGCAAGTAGAGCTACACTCTCGACGTTTACGGGCTTACACAATCACATAAGAGTGAGTAATCTTTGATTAATAACTGACGTTTGAGTGAACCATTATAGATGAAACTTTGTAGGATCATAGTAGACAGTATGTTGAATACGTCATGCTTTGAATCATGCAAAATGACGCACTACACAGTGAGAACCAAGTCATCCAAGGTCAGTGTTTTGATAGAATGTGACAGAGATGTGAGAGTAGGAAGTAATGAACATGTATTCACTAAATCATATAAAATTACAGAGTCATTGGCAATAAGACATTGCTCAATGAATGTCGAGTGAGTGAGCTATGGTATGAGCTCCTCTTCACAATGAAGGTACAAAGAAATGATCTCAGAACCTCAAGATACACGTGGGATCTTTATCTTCATGTTTTATAGCCTTTTGTTGGAGCCAAGCATTTGAATCTAAATTCAAATCTCCACCTAAAAGTTATCATAAAGTATAGGATTGATTCTCTCTTGACTTCAGATACCAAATGGATATGAGATAGATGCTTTCTAACTCCTCGTGGGTCTACGTCACTTTTACTATGAGTAATTACACTCAAAGTTACAAGTGGTAATACATATGGAGCTTCTTCAAGTGATATGCCAATACATCAAGCTAATGTGTATACATCAAGTATGTAGGCTTGGGCTTAATTGCACCAATAGCTCCCCCTCAAGCCTAACATGCTTGATCTTCATTGCTCCTTGATCTCTTGCAGTTCAATCATCAATTTGAACCTGTTCAACTTTGTTCCATCCAATGCTTTAGTGAGTAAATCTGCATATTGCAAATTAGTTGAAACATATGCTAACTGAATGTCCTTGCTTAGCAATTTCTCTCTAACATAATGATAATGTACTTCAATGTGCTTAGTCCTAGCATGGTACACAAGATTAGCAGCCCAATGAAGTGAGCTGGTATTATCTCCAAATATGGTTGGAGTGTAGGAATGTATCTCCAAATCTGCATACAATTGCTTAAGCCACATAGCTTCCTGAGTTGCATTAGCCAAAGCTCTATACTTTGCTTTTGTGGAAGATAAGGCCAAAGTTGGTTGCTTCTTGGATGACCATGATATGAGCTTTGAACTTGCAAAAGATAGGTACCCTGAAGTGCTCCTCCTATCATCCTTGGAGCCAGCCCAATCTGCATCAGAATATAACTTTATATCTATGTCAAAAGTGAAGGGATAGAATAATCCCTCATTCATTGTACCCTTTAGGTACTTAAGCACCCTCTTTGCAGCTTCCATGTGTGGCTTCCTTGGTACATGCATGAATTGGCTCAATGTACTCACAACATATGCAATATCCACTCTTGCCAAGTAGCATAATTAAGACTACTGCATCAGAATATAACTTTATATCTATGTCAAAAGTGAAGGGATAGAATAATCCCTCATTCATTGTACCCTTTAGGTACTTAAGCACCCTCTTTGCAGCTTCCATGTGTGGCTTCCTTGGTACATGCATGAATTGGCTCAATGTACTCACAACATATGCAATATCCACTCTTGCCAAGTAGCATAATTAAGACTACCCACAAGTGGTTGATACCTGTGTAATATCATCAAGTGGTTCACCTTCATGTGAACTTAGCTTATGATTGATCTCCATAGGAATACCTGCATCTTTAGTGTTCTCCATTTTAAATTTGACCAACATATCATTTATGTACTTCCTTTGTGTGATGAATATACCTGAATCTATATACACAAGTTCTAAGCCAAGGAAATAAGTCAACAACCCTAGATCACTGATTTTGAATTCCTTCATCAACTGAGCCTTGACCTGCTTGATACCTTCAGAATCATTACATGTAATAATGATATCTTCTACATAAACACACAAGTAGATGATCTCTTATTTATTCTTCTTCACAAACAAAGAAGAGTTTGCCTTGCTTGCTACAAAGCCTTGATCCTGCAAATTGGTAACAAATCTATGGTTCCAAGCTCTAGGAGCTTTCTTGAGACCATAGATGCTTTTCAAAGCTTGCATACATACCCTATTTTTTCTTCATCTTCAAAACCTGGTGGTTGTGCCATATATACTTCTTCTGATATCGAACCATTAAAAAATGCATTCTTGACATCTAACTGATATAAATTCCAATTTTTGGATGAAGCAAGGCTTACCAATACCCTGATTGTTGACATCTTTGCCACAGGTGAAAATGTTTCTTCATAATCTACTCCATGTGTTTGTGCAAATCCCTTTGCCACTAGTCTTGCCTTGTACCTGTTTATAGAACCATCAGAGTTCTTTTTAACTTTATATATCCACCTTGAACCAATTACCTTCATATCTGGCTTCTTGGGAACTAGGTCCCAAGTGTGATTCTCCCACAATGCTTCCACTTCTTCGTGCATGGCATCTATCCACTCTTTCTTCTTCTTAGCCTCTTCAAATGAAGAAGGCTCCTCTGCCATTGAATCTTTAGTGATGTACAGAGACTGCTTTGTGACTAAGGATGTATCATATCCATACCTTATGGGCTTCTTACTTTCTTTTGTGACCTTCTTAAAGCTTGATTGGAAGATTTGGGTAGATCCTCTTATTGCTTGTGTTTGCACTTGCCTCTTGACTTCCAAGCTTTGAAGTCAACATGCTCCTCATCTTCTGAGTTGATGTCCTCTGCTTGGTGTTGGTCTTCTTGAGTTAGGGTTGGAGAATCATTTTCCAAATCATATGGTAATTTGACTTTCCTGCAATCATCTTCAAACCAAGAGTTATTGTCATCAAAGACTACATCCCTACTAACTATGAATGCCTTGTTAGTGGGATTATAAAGTCTATACCCCTTTTGATTCTGATCATACCCAATGAATATGCATTTCTCAACCTTAGGGTCAAGTTTCCCTCTGATTTGTGATGGGATGTGTGCATAGGCAATGCACCCAACTATCTTGCAATGATCCGATGAGGGTCTCCTGCCATTCCAAGCTTCATACGATGTCATTCCATCCAATGACTTGGATGGAAACCTATTAACCAAATAGGTAGTTGTAGAAATAGCCTTTGCCCATAAATAATTAGGTAATTTTTTCTCATTTAACATAGACCTAGCTACCTCAACAATTAAACTATTCCTTCTCTCTGCCACTCCATTCAATTCAAGAGTATACCCTGGTTGTTACTTCCATCTTTATGCCTCGATCAAACTCATGTGAAAAGTACTCACCACCTCCATCAGACCTGATTCTCTTCAATCTTCTTCCTGTTTGGTTTTCCACTAATGCCAAGTATTTCTTAAAACATGTAAGCACCTCATCCTTATGTTTCATAAAATAGAGAATTGTCCACCTATTGTAATCATCAATAAAAGAGACATAGTACCTTGATCATGAGATGGATGGATCTTTGCTAGGACCCCACACATCACTGTGTATCCTTTGTTGAATGGTTTCCTATGAGCTTTGCCAAATTGGAAAGCTCCACATTTGTAGATCATATGCTGCTTGGTCACATTAGGAATCCCAAACACACTTTGATCCCTACAAATTTGCTTCAGAGTTCTCTCTCCTATGTGTCATAGCCTCTTGTTCCATATTTCCAACTGAGATAGGGTTTGGTCTCTATAACTGAATAGTGTTATGTTCCTTGCATCTTCAATTTCAAAAGTAAACAATCTACCTCACTTGTCACCTCTGGCTATCCTTTTGAATCCTTGTTGGGGGTCTTCCACATATGGTCCATGCTTTGTGAATCTGACTTGTAGACCTTCTCTACTATCTGCCCAACATTAATTAAATTTTTGGTTATGGTAGGCACATACAAAAATTTGCTCAAAAGGTTCATACTACCATCTGATGTCTTAACATTTCCAACTTGCTTGATTGAATGCTTGGTGTCATCACCTGTTTGTACCTCATGCTTTCCCTTTGGTTCTTCTAGATAAGATAAGAGTGCCACATTCCCTGCCACATGTTTTGAACAACTTGAGTCAATGTAAAAGAGATGCTCATCATCTTTACCTTGCTTGGATGTAATGTTCATAATGAGAAGAGAATCCTGTTGATCTTCAGTGTAGTTATTGAAGTCCCTTCTTCCTCCAAAGCCTCCTTGATAGTTGTTGTTGTTGTAGCCTTGATTGTAGTTGTGGTTGTAGTTTCCTCCACCATTTTTGTACCTGCCTCTTGTTTGTCCATAGCCTGCTCTATGGAAGCCTCTTCCCCTTTGGTTCCTTGTACTTTTGTAGCATTCTTTAGTAGTGTGGTTGTTGAGACCACATATGTTGCATGGTGAGTTGTTGTAGGGTCTCCCCCTACCTTGCTTACCTCCTTTGCCCCTACCTCTAGCACCTCTTCCCCTACCTGCATAATTGGCTTGAGAGGTACTAGCCTCTTCATCTTGTTTCTTACTTTTACCTTTATCCTTAGCTTTATTCTTATTTTTATAAAGGGAAGAAGATTGGTTACCTCTTGAGTTATCATCATTTCTATTGAGCTTTGCTTCATGGGTGAAGAGTTGTCCCATCAAGGTGTTGAGATCAGGTATCTGCATATCCATGTAGAGATCCATTGCAATGGTGAAGGATTCCCACTTGTCATCAGCTTTAATCCCATTGATGATTTGCTTCACTATGTGCTCTTCTTCTATCTCCTCTCCAATGCTTGCAAGTTGGTTTGCAACATCCTTCATTTTGGTTACATAGTCGGCCACTCCTTGCTTTGATTGCTTCTTGAGAGTCGTGAATTCCATCCACAACTGATTCTTCCTTGCTCTTGTGTTGGAGGAGAAGTACGATGAAAGCACTACCCAAGTTTCTTGGGAGGTTTTACAGTTTTTAACATGAGGTAACAAGAAATCAGAGATTGAGTTTAGTAAGTATGACCTTGCAAGAGCATCCTTTGCACACCATGTGTTTAGCTTCTCTTGCTCTTCCCTTGTTGGTTGATTTTTGCTTCTGAAGATTGGCATGTCTTCATCTCTTGAGATGTCTCCATATAGGCTTCTACCTTGGAGGTATGCTTGCATCCTTAGGGACCATGCTGAGTAGTTGTTCCTATCCAATTTTTCAATGAAGGATGGAAAACCATCTCCCATCTTGATTGAACTTGCTCTGATACCACTGTTGAAGGAGATGGTGGATAATCACAAGAGATGAGATGGTGTAGCTAAATCTTGCTTCACACATGCTATAATTGATGGCTGGAGAGTATTGTGGGCCTCGTTCACTAGCTATTAAACATAAATGATCATATATGGTGCTTGGAAGATGATGCACAAATGATAGGATCAAAACAGATAGGTAAGCACTAAATCATATAAAATTATAGAGTCATTGGCAATAAGACATTGCTCAGTGAATGTAGAGTGAGTGTCTCAGAACCTTGAGATACATGCAGGATCTTTATGTTCATGTTTTATAGCGTTTTGTTGGAGCCAAGCATTTGAATTTGAATTCAAATGTCCACCTAAAAGTTATCCTAAAGTATAGGATTGATTCTCTCTTGAATTCAACTACCAAATGGATACGAGATAGATGCTTCCTAACTCCTCGTGGGTCTACATTACTTTTACTATGAGTAATTACACTCAAAGTTACAAGAGGTAATACATATGAAGCTTCTTCAAGTGATATGCCAATACATCAAGCTAATGTGTATACATCAAGTATGTAGGCTTGGGCTTAATTGCACTAACATCTAGGATGAACATGTTCTTTAATGCACATACATTAGGTATTGAATGTTAACATCTAGTAGTATAGTAGTTGGCACCTGCAAAACCTCTTAAGTTGGAAGATTTAAAAATTTTGGAGACTATTTTTTAGATTTTGTTGCTTTCTTTTGTGTGCACCTTCAAAAAGAAAAATAAATGAATTGCTAAATGAAAATAAACCTTTTTGAGTGAGGCTCTACATGGGTGACTTATGAACCCATAAAAAGTAAAAGAAAAATGGATGGAAGAATCAAAATAAAATGGACGGAGTTGGAGAGTAGTGTGTGGTATGAGAAATAAAAAGAAAGAAATCTACTTCCACAACTTGAAAATAGAAGGAAAATGATTAGAAAAAGATTGTGGAAGTAGCCATAGGGGGATGAAAAAATTTCACCTATTGATGATGCTTGCATGGCTCCTCTGTTTCTGAAGTTTTTCTCTGATTGGAAGGTAGAGTCACTAGAAGCTGATTTCTTGCTACTGAACCTTGACCATCACATAGGGATGTAGAAGCAAGCCACTTGACTCATTCCTCTTCGATTCTTGGAACCCTCACAACTCATTGTGAGGGAAAGAGACCTGATCAAGCTAAAGCACAATGAAATCCTCCTTGTGGAACATGTTCTCCACATCAGAATGATTGTGCAAAAAGAAGATAACACCAAAATGGGGACTCTATTGATTAAAATTTTCTCATAATTTTATCCTGTTCAATAGCTTTCTCTTAATTGTGTCCTCGAAGGCATTGTAATTGCATGTATATCTTCATAAATAGAGTGGGAAATTTTTGGAAAGCTTCAACAAGTGAATGCTTGAAGGATTTTTTTGTGATATGATTTTTGGAGTCTGAGGTTTATAGAAGCACATGGACAACAAACCACCCAAAATATGTTTGTAGGTTGCAAAAGACTTTGTATGGGATTAAACAAGCCCCTCATGCTTGGCATGCAAGGATTGCTAACTACTTAACCACCATTGGATTTTGTATGTGTGATGCACATCATTCATTATATGCAAGGAAGGATGATGATGGAATCACAAGATATTTGTGTTGATGACCTGATTGTAGGAGGTGACAATGAAACAAGCATTAAAAAGGTAAAGCAACTCCTTATATAGGAATTTGAGATGAAAGATCTTAGTACACTTTGCTATTTTTTGGGCATTGAGTTTATACAAACAAAAATACATATATGGATGTTGCAAAGACAATATACCTTGAGTATGCTACAAAAGTATGGTATGGCTAATTGTAAGCCAATTTCTATGCCATTAGATTAGAATCTGAAGTTGGATACTACATCAAGTGAAGCATTGGAAAATGCTACTATGTATGGGAAGATTGTGGGAAGTTTAATATATCTCACAATTACAAGGCCCGATCTAAGCTACACGGTTGAACTTGAAAGTCAATTTATGCAAATTTCTAGGAAACCACATTTGGATGCTCTAGGGTGCACTCGACATTATGTGGGTGCTACTTTGAATTATGCATTGCTTTATCAAGTTGGTGTAGATTTGCAGGTTCATGGATACACTGATGCAATTTGGGCTGGTAGTATTCTATATAGAAGATCTACTAGTGGCTTTCTATTCTCACTTAGGAGTGCAACTATTACATGGATCAGCAAGAAGCAACCCACTGTTGTTTTGTCAATTATAGAGGTTGACTATAGAGGTTCTGCAATGGAATCATGTGAAGCATCATGATTAGAGATGCTACTTACGGATTTAGGTGTGGAAGTGCAAAAGCAGATCCTCATCTATTGTGATAATCTTAGCAGCATTTAGGTGGCACAAAATCCTATTTTTCCTACTAGAACAAAGCATATCAAGGTACATTATCACTTCATTAGAGTGAAGGTATTAGCAGGTGGTATTGATCTTGCTTATGTGAGGAAAAATGAGGAGGTTGCTAATATTTTCACTAAAGCAATTGGAGCAGAGAAGATGAAGAAGTTTTGGAAGATGCTTGGATTAGAGGACATGACATTGAGCTTGAGGGGGAGGGTTGAGATATCAAGATCAAAATGTGATGACAAGGGTGACATCTATCACTTTTTTCATTTCTCTGACATGTATAGTGGTCATGCCAATATATGTCGGGATACTTTCATAAGCTTTACTATATTCATCTACTGAGAGTGATTGCACACTTGTTTCTTGTCAGCTCACTCATTCAAAAACATTAGGATTTTGCTTATGTATTGTTATTTCTATATTGCACTAGATGTATTGTTGTATTATGTCATTCTTGTACATTCCTTTTATGTAATAGAAGAAGAAGAAGAAGAAGAAGAAGAAGAAGAAGAAGAAGAAGATTATTATTATTATTATTATTATTATTATTCTTCCTTGCCGCAATCTAGGTGTGTGCTCCTCTTTGTATATGAGAGTGAGCTCTCTTCCTTATCTCCTTTCTTGTGACAGCCTTGAGATATCCTATCATTCGTCTTGCAGCTTGCAAGTGTGTAGTCCTTGGAATATGCATAAACTGTGATAACACTCCAACTCCATATGCTATGTCGGGCCTAATGATTGTGGCATAATTTAAAGAGCCTACAATAGATTGACAAAAAGCTACATCCTCTATTGGTTCCTCATCAATTGATCTTAGCTTCACATTAACTTCCATGGGATTTGAAATAGGCTTGCAACGTAGCATTCCAAACCTCTCTAGAATATACTTCCTTTGTATGATCATAATACCTTCTTCTTTGTAAACAACTTCAATGCCAAGAAAATACCTAAGATCTCCAAGATCAAAGACCCTAAACTCCTTTCCAAGCTTTTGCTTGATCTCTTCAATTACTTTTGTATCATTAACTATAATGATAAGTTCATAACATACACACACATGTAGACTACAAATTCTCCTCTTTGTTTGATTAAGAGAGATTGATCTGACTTGCATTGGTTGTAACTACACTTGATCAAATACTTTGCCAATCGTTGTTTCTAAGACCCTAGAGATTGCTTGCCATAAAATGCCTTCTTCAACCTACAAACAAGATGTGGAGAACTTTTATGAAAAAAGCCTCATTGATGCTCCGTATATACTTGTTCCTCCAAGTCTACATTGAGAAAGGCATTCTTAATATCCAATTGATTAGAGCTTCCATCCTTTGCTTTCATTCATTGCAATGAGTGTCTTAATGGTTCTCATCTTTGCCACGGGGCTACATGGTATCTTCAAAGTCCACTCATAGGTTTGTGAAAAACTCTTGGCCACCAATCTAGCTTTGAACCTAGAAATAGATCCATCTGAATTAATCTTTAATTTACATAGCCACTTATTATCTATTACCTTCATGTTCTCCTTATTGGGCACCAGATTCCATGTTTGATTATCCTCAAGTGCAACAATCTCTTCTTGCATTGCCTCTTTCCATTTGGTGTACTTGCTTGCATCTTCATAATAGTCAGGCTCATGAACTTCTACTACTTTGTTCATATATGCATAATGAGTTTCCATGTAAGAATCATAAATAAACCTTTGAGTTGGATAATTAACCCTAGAAGACTTCATTTCTTCCCCTTTTTGGAGGAATAAACCTCCTTTGCCTTGGGTACTTGATCTCTCTCTTTGATGTGGCTTGTCTCTCCATCATGTCTCCTTCATCATCTTCAAGTTCATCACCATCTTCATCGAACTCGACCAATTCTGCTTTGCTTTTTTTGGTTGATTTTGCTTCATATCTTCATGAAGATCTCCCCCTCCATGGTGAGTTCATGCTTGAACTATCTTCATTGATGAAACTCCTTAGGCTGCTTAACTCTAAGTCTATTTGTCCTTCATCATCTCCATGTCTTTCTTCTTCATATTCTTGCATACAATCATAGTTCTTATACCAAGTAAGTAGCTCATCAAAGCCTACATCCCCTGATATCCTCAAGTCCTTTGTGTTTGAGTTGAAGCACCTGTAACCTTTGTGATCATTTGAATATCCTAGAAAAACATACTTCTCCATATTTGGTTGTTGAACCTCCACCTATGTTCATCTCTTCTATTACCATGAGAGAAACCAATTACCCAAAATTAGGGAGACTATCCCTTACATATATTGAAGTGGTAAAGGGTTTCCACGTTTCATCATCCCTCAAACCATTGAGGGTATATGCCACAAGATCTTCATCATCTACGTGGCTTCCAATGGATCCCAATGCCTCTAATAATTCCTTGACCTCAAGTATGTCGTCATTCATGCTACTCCCTGAACTTTTCCTAAGGTTGTTGAGCTCATTCTTGAGCTTGAACTTTCTCGCTTTAGTGCTTGTTGAATAAATACCTCAAGTGTCTCCCATACCATCATGCTTGTATCCAAATTCTCGATATGGCTGATCATGCTATTGCTTATGCATTGGGAAATGATAAAGATCACTCTTTTGTCTCTTTCATTCCATTCCCTTAGCTATTCATTGTTTGGATTCTCAACCAACCTAGGGCTTGGTTTTCTTCCACTAATCGATCCCCATAGGCCCTTGCCCATAAGGTAGTTGGAGACCCTAAATCTCCATGGTTGATAGTTCCCCTTGTCAAAATTTTCAATTTGAGTGTTTGAAGTCTTTCATCTCTGGTCTTTGCTACATGATCTAGCCCTTGGCTAATGCTCCAATGTGTGTGACATGTAAATGAGTCTCTAAATTTACCTTAAACCAAAGCTTTCCTTAGATGGACACCTTGCACACTTGAAACTTTGAGTAGAATAGCTCTCCCTTGATGTGAGCAACCTCCCAAAAGCTTTTGTTGATTCAAAGCTTCAACCACGAACTCCAAGAGTTCTTCCTACTTGTATTGGATGTCTCCAAGATGCTAAAATTCTTTGATACCATTATTGGGGGTGATGGAGAGTGTTAATCTCCAAAAGAACAAGCTACTCTTGTAATTAGAGCACCTCTATAACAAGAGTAACTCAAAATTTCACCAATTTTAGAGGATCAATGATTAATTATGAAGATTTTGAAAAATCTGTGAAGGAGATAACTACGCAAAAAGTCTGCTGCACATATCTCTCTCATTAGCTTATCATTTGTGTAGAGTTTTTGATAAAACTTTGCACAAGGTGTCGCCTATAGTTTGTGCACCTTCTCCAAGTTTAATCACTCCAAAAGATTCTGTATATCTTGAGAAATGATTTCAACAAGTTACCTATGTCTAAAACTGCTCTTCTGAGAAGTTGATTTAAACACCTATAACTTCTAACACTTGGTTCTCTCAATCTAGAACCTGTTTCTGAAAATGCTTTTAGTCACAAATAGGTTACCTTCCAACTTAAAGATTGAGTGCTTGCTTGCTGAAAACTTTACACTGTGGAAGGAGAACTAACCAAAACATTAACATCAAATTTTGCGCCTGTTTCAGGAACCAGTGAACACTTCTTCACATATGAATGTTCCTACACATAATTCTCACAGCTTGTTTACAATTAAGCTCTCAAACTTTAACCATAGACTCATTAACTATAGAGTTAGACATCTGCAAAAGGATTCTTGAAATGATCAAGCACAGAAGGAGAATGCATAGAAACATCGGGCACAATTTTTCTTCCATTTCTGAAGAAATTTACAACTGAGTGATGAGAGAGAGACTCAGCTCACTTCTAAGAAGTCTAATGACTCATACAACTACTGATTACTCTATTCTCATGCTCTCTCATATTTGCCCCGACCTTTTTTCCTTGTATATATAGGCAAATATTTACAATATCATGACTATACAAAAGTATAAGTGAACTATCTCTGAATTTATGTACATATGTGTACACATCTTCATCCTCTGAATATGCACTTCCTCCATGCTTCATAATTTGAACTTTCCTTCAATATTTGACTTCCAAATCTTCATTAAAACTTCAATTGTTGATTGCCTGCACCAACAGCTCCCCCTCAATCATCAATTGAGGTTTTCTCTATCTTCTTTATACCTGCCATGTCTTTGAATCTCTGTAGCTTTGGTCCATCCAAGCTTTTGGTTAGCATATCAGCTATCTGATCTTTTGTTGAAGTATGTATGACTTCAATCTCTTTATCCATCACCTTCTCTCTTAGAAAGTGATACTGAATCTCAATGTGTTTGGTCTTGGCATGAAACACAGGGTTAGCAGCTAAATACAATGAACTCATGTTATCTCCATAAATGGTAGGTGTACTCTGTATGATGTCAAAACTCTTCATGAGAGTCTTAAGACATATCACTTCCTTTGCAGCTTCAACCATACCTTTGTACTTAGCCTCTGTAGATGACAAAGCAACTGTGTGTTGCTTCTTTGAACACCAAGAAATTAACTTATCTCCCACATAACACAAGTATCCATATGTTGATCTCCTATCATCAGAATTACCTGCCCAATCTGCATCACTATATATCTTGATGTTTGTATCTGATGTAAAACCATAATACAAGCCCTCTTTGAGTGTACCCTTAATGTACCTCAACACTCTTTGACCTGCAATCCAATGTTCTTTTCTAGGACAATGCATGAATTGAAACAATACTCCAACTGCATATGATAAGTCAGGCCTAGTTAGTGTAGCATAAATCAGACTACCAACTTTGATATAGCTTCATGTCCTTGAACTCTGCTCCTATATATCTGCTCAATTTGTGATTCACCTCCATTGGAGTAGGTGCTACCCTGCAATCATTCATCTTAAACTTGATTAACAAGTTTCTCAAATACCTTTCTTGAGTCACATACACTCCATGTTGAGTGTATGAAATCTCCATGCCCAAAAAATATGACAAGTCTCCCAAATCACTGATCTTAAATTCTTTCTCCATTTGCTTCTTTAGGCTTTGAATGCCTTTCTCATCTGTACCTGTAAGAATTATATCATCAACATATATGCACATATATATGAACCCATCATCACTTGCTTTAACAAGCAAGCTACTATCTGCTTTAGATACTTGAAATCCAAGTTCTTTCAAGAACTTTACAAGTCTATAATTCCATGGGCACTAGTCCCCTTCTATTGTACCTTTGTTTCTTAATTTAATTCAAGTCCGGGAGAGTAGGCTATTGCCGAACTTCCTTTACATTAAAAAAAAAAGAACTTTACAAGTCTATAATTCCATGCCCTTGGGGCCTGCTTCAAACCATACAAAGCTCTCTTGAGCTTGCACACATGATCTGGATACCTTCCATCCCTGAATCCTTTTGGTTGCTCCATGAAAACATCATCTGAAATATAACCATTTAAAAAAGCATTCTTCACATCTAATTGACATAATTTCCAACCTTTACATGCAGCAATAGCTATGAGTGTTCTGATGGTTGTCATCTTTGCCACAGGACTATAGGCCTCATCATAGTCTACACCATATGTCTGAGCAAAACCTTTCACAACAAGTCTAGCTTTATACCTAGACACACTTCCATCTGCAAAGGTCTTTGTCTTGTAGAACCATTTGCATCCAATGATCTTCTGGCTATTTGGTTTAGGAACCAACTCCCATGTTTGATTCTCCACCAATGCATCATATTCTTCCTGCATAGCTTTCTCCCAATTTTCCTTACCTTTTGCCTCTTCATATGTAGAAGGGTCTTCATCTGCCTTTATCATATAAGCATAATCTTTGGTAGCCAAAAAAGAAGTGTCATAGCTATACCTTGTAGGTTGCCACTTGTGTGTTGATGACCTTCTAAGTTCTCCACTCCTTGAGGTTTCTGGTTCATCACACTCAGGATCAAATCTTGGCATTTCTTCAACTTCAACCTGCACTTCATTGTTCTCCTCTTCATCAAATATCTGAACCTTTAATTTACCTTTCTTTTGATTCACAACTTCTTCATCACCTGCATAAATATTGATTGTACCTGCATACCAAGTACCTTGCTCATCAAATGTAACATCCTTAGATACAAGGAATTGTTTTGTGGATGGACTCCACAACCTATATCCCATCTGCTTATCATCATATCCAATAAACACATATTTTTCTACTTTAGGTTCCAATTTGTGCCTTAATTGTGATGGCACATATGCATATGCCAAACATCCAAATACTTTGCAATGATCTAATGTAGGTCTCTTACCGCACCATGCCTCATATGGTGTCATAACCTGCAAAGCTTTACATGGTAACCTATTAACCAAATATGTGGCTGTGTTCACAGCCTCAGCCCACAAATAATTAGGGCAATTTTTCTCCTTCATCATGGATCTTGCAAACTCAACAAGAGTTCTATTCCTCGTTTCTGCTACACCATTTTGTTGAGGAGAGTACCTGCAAGTAATTTCTCTTTTTATACCTGCATTCCACAAGTAATCACTGAACTCATTAGAAAAATACTCTCCCCCTCCATCTAACCTTAGTCTTTTCAACTTATGACCTGTAATTATCTATGCATACACATGATAATGTTTGAATGTATTGAATACCTCTGACTTATCTTTGATCACATAGATAGTGATCCATCTGGTAGCATCATCAACATAAATCACATAATACCTTGAACCATTGATACTGAAATCCTTTGATGCCCCCCACACATCTGTGTGTACCAATTCAAGCTTTTCTGAATACATAAAACCATGCTTGGAATAAAGATTGCTTATGAGCCTTACCTAATTGACATGCCTCACATCTGTATGTCATATGTTGACCTGCAACATTAGGCAATCCAAGCACTGAACCATTGTTAATCATATCTTTGATACCTCTTTCATTGAAATGTCCAAGCCTTTTGTGCTAAAGATCTAACTCAGAGATCTTATGTCCTCCATAGGTGAAAAAGGCATGACCAACATTACCTTGGATCTTCAATGTAAACAATATTCCTTCTTTTTTCCCTGAAACAATCTGTTTATACCCATTGCTAGGGTCTTCCACAAACACTCCTTCATTAGTGAATCTAACTTCATAACCCCTTTCAACAATTTGTCCTACACTTATCAGATTCTTAGGAATTGTAGGAACATACAAGACCTTACTCAAGAGAGTGCTACCATCCTTGGCCTTCACTGATCCAATTGACTTCACATTGTGCTTTGTATTGTCACCTGTTTGAACTACATGATTAGTTACCTTATTTTCCAAATCAGTCATCAAAGCTATGTTGCCATTCAGGTGATTGCTACACCCTGAGTCAATGTAGAAGACTCTTTGGTCTTTACTTTGCATTTCACAAGTTGCATTCATTATCAATGTTGAATCCTCCTTCTGATATGAAGCATAATTGTAGTAGGTATTGTTGTATTGTTGACTTTGGAATCCTCTACCTCCATTTCTTCCAAAGTAACCTCTACTACCTCTACCTCTGAAATTACCTCTTTGATTTCTGCCACCTCTTCCTCTTGAATTAAAATTCTGATTATATCCACCATTACTCTGAGTATTATGCCAACAATCATTAGATAAATGATTTTTCTTACCACAAATCCAGCAAGCTTTGACTCCATCTTTATTACTCCTACCTCTTCCTCTACCTTTGCCACCTCCTCTTCCTCTTAGGAAGTTGGCTTGACTAGTTGTGCCTTCATCTTCATTTGCTTGTTGCTTCCCTTTGCTATTTTTCTTCTTATCCTTTGAATACATTGCATGACCTGTACTCTTGTCACCTTCACCTTTGACATCCTGCTCAAAGGTTAACATATGTCCTAGCAACTGATTTAAGTCAGGAGTAAAATGATCAAGTGATAATTCAATAGACAAAATGAATGGCTTCCATTTGTCATCACCTCTCAAACCTGTGAGGATTTGCCTTACCAATTTATCCTCCTCAATGTCTTCATCAACTTCTCCTAATGCATCTGCAATGTCCTTCATCCTTGTTACATAGTCTGAGATGGATTGAGAAGCCTTCTTCTTGAAAGTGGTAAATTCTACCCACAAAGATGCCTTCCTTGACTTTGTGGTGTTTTGAAAATGCTCTTGCAAAGCATTCCATATATCACTTGCACTTTCAAGACCTCTAATGTGAGGTAGCAAGTAGTCATTGACTGCCATATAGATTATGCTCCTATTTGAGCATCTCTCTTCATCCAATTCTTCAAATCTGATAATTCCTCCCTAGTTGGAACACTAGGATCTTTGAACTGAGGCTTTTCTTCTTCACCTATGATGTAACTTATCAAGTCTTTGCTCATAAGATGAGCTTCCATCCTCATTGACCATGCTGGATAGTTCTCTCTATCCAACTTCTCTATTTGAAGAGAATCTCCCATCCTTTCTTCACCTGTATATTGAATTCTTCAACCTTTATGAGTAATAGATGTACCTTTACGTCGAATAATAATCCTTTTGTCTTCCTTGATGTCGTATGACCTCCTTCTCAAGCTTTGCCCTAAAGCTTTCACCTTCTAAATCTTTAATTGTTGAATTCTTTATGTCTGCAACAGTCGGGATCCTCCTTCCTTCAATTCTGATGCTTCCTACTCTAATACCACTGATGGAGAGTGTTAATCTCCAAAAGAACAAGCTACTCTTGTAATTAGTGCACCTCTATAACAAGAGTAACTCATACTTTCACCAATTTTAGAGGATCAATGATTAATTATGAAGATTTTGAAAAATCTATGAAGGAGATAACTACACAAAAAGTCTGCTTCACATATCTCTCTCATTACCTTATCAATTGTGTAAAGTTTTTGATAAAACATTGCACAAGGTGTTGCCTACAATTTGCGCACCTTCTCCAAGTTGAATCACTCCAAAATATTCAGTATATCTTGAGAAATGATTTCAACAAGTTACCTATGTCTAAAATTGCTCTTTTGAGAAGTCGATTTAAAGACCTGTAACTTCTAACACTTGGTTCTCTCAATCTAGAACCCGTTTATGAAAATTCTTTTAGCCACAAATAGCTTACCTTCCAACTTAAAGATTGAGTGCTTTCTTGCTCAAAACTTTACACTATGGAAGGAGAACTGACCAAAACATTAAAATCAAATTTTGCACTTGTTTCAGGAACCAGTGAACACTTTTTCACATATGAATGTTCCTACACATAATTCTCACAGCCTGTTTACAATTAAGCTCTCAAACTTTAACCATAGACTCATTAACTATGGAATTAGACATCTACAAAAGGATTCTTGAAATGATCAAGCACAAAAGGAGAATGCACAGAAACATCGGGCACAATTTTTCTTCCATTTATGAAGAAATTTACAACTGAGTGATGAGAGAGAGACTCAACTCACTTCTAAGATGTCTAATGACTCATACAACTACTGATTACTCTATTCTCATGCTCTCTCATATTTGCCCTGACCTTTTTTCCTTGTATATATAGGCAAATATTTACAATATCATGACTATACAAAAGTATAAGTGAACTATCTCTGAATTAATGTACATATGTGTACACATCTTCATCCTCTGAATATGCACTTCCTCCATGCTTCATAATTTGAACTTTCCTTCAATCTTTGACTTCCATATCTTCATTAAAACTTCAATTGTTGATTGCCCTGCACCAACAGGGGGTAGTATCTCAACCCCTATTCAATGACAAAGTGCAAATGACCTCCATAGGTACCGTTCTTTGACCTCTATGCACCAAAATTGCTTTTACTCAAAGCATAAGTAGAGAAATTCAATGAGCTTTTAGAGACTTGTAGCAAACACCAAGATCTTTCCAAAAAAACAAACTTCACTCCAAATGAATTCCTACACTTAGAGAAACAATGTATACTAGATGCACTAGTTGAACACACAAAGTAACTAGTCAAATAGATACCATCACTTCACTCTAGATAGATAATGAATCTTAAACTTGAGTAAACTTTAGAGCACTCTATAGGCTACCCAATGAAACCGAAATCATAGCAAATGGATACAAAAATAAGGAGAACAAGTAGTTTTAATGCATAGGAAACTAGCTCCAATAGAGCCTACACACAAAGAGAGATATCAATCACCACACTTTAGTACTTTAAAGATTTCTCCCAAAATACTCAAAGAATGGTTCAGAGACTTTATATGCTTCACAATGACTTTAAAGCCATCCAATGACATAAAGATTACATCAAATGGATGAAACATGAGGGAGAACAAATGCTATCGAATTAGGGCTAGAGAGTTGCAACACTCCCATTGCACACACATAGATATGTCTACTCAAAGATAAACAAAATAGAAAGCAAGGGCTAGCTTAAGCAAGGGTCTTGGTTATTAAAACTCAAAAACTTAGTGCACACCCTAAATGAACTACAAATCCAACAAGATGACTTAAAAGAAGTCATGATTCAAGCTACTTTTATGGAGAGAAGCTACCCCTAAAATGTAGGAACCATCTTTCCAAAAAATTCAGCCTCGTGAATTGGAGGTCTTAGTTGGGATGACTTGGGGAGTGTTTGGTTGAGTTCATTTGATGGAATATCATGCTTTTAGGCTTCCATATATTTTTCCATATGTGCATGATTGATTTCGCATGAATTTTGGCTTCAAGCTTGAGTTTTAACATTTGCTGTGCTTGTACTAGTTAACCAAAATCTGTATATAGGTTTGGCACAGAAGGATAAACAGTCATTGTGATAGTGCATTCAAAGGCAAAAATGAGCTCAAATAAAAAATTGATGAGATTCTCAGACTATGATCAAAGATGTGTTGATGATGCCCTAGATTAAGCGAAAACCTGTTTTGAAACCAATTGTTGGAGTCCCATGTCTGCAGAAGCCCAATAATGATAAAAGGAAGAAGAAGAAGCTTGGATAACAAGATAATACTGAACATATTACCAAGTTAATGGGACTTGTCCCTAATTTTTGAAATGTGACTTTGTTGATAGGTTGCAAGTCCTATATAAAATATAGTTTCTCATTCTTCTTTCACATCGTGTACCATCTATTTCAATAAGGCATTGAAGAAGACTATAAAATTTGCACGTTCATTTGCTCCTTTAGCAGTTCTAATAGCTCAGTTTAATGAGCCTTTGGGATTGGTACAAGATGAAGATTTCATCTTTGAGTTGAATCACCTAATTTTTTTCAAAGCATTTTCAAACTCTTCCATCACTTTTAAGTTGCTTAAAATTTCAATCATATTCTCAATTCTTTAATTTGATGAAGTTAAAATTAACTTTGTATATTGCTTTTCGAGGGTAAGTTTTTTCTCATAAGGTATTGAATTCTATACGTAGGCAAAAAGATTGAAAAGCTCTCCTAACTATGTACATGACCAACAAGACATCAAAACATGTTCCACTACTGTCTTGCTAAGCTGTGGAGTCTAGAAAAATTTTTGATTGAAATAGGTCCCATACTCTTGGACCGGTGACCAATCGTTCCATACATGTTCATATGAAGAACGTTTTTCTTAATTGCTACTTATCTCTTGAATGAGACGGGTAGAGTGTCATCACTTGGGGTGAGTTTAAGGAAGATTTGGATTGTATTATTGCATATGCAAATCCATCGTCCATGGCTTTAGGTTCCATTCTTCTTTCAACTATAAATGATTGTCCAATAATAGCTTCATAAGAATTGGAGTAGCAATGTTTTTCTTAGGTGCTTACTCCTTTGTTTGACTTGATTACTTCAAACTTAATCCTCTTTAATTGGCTTCTTTTCCTCTTTTATTTCTTTACATCTGTCCTCTTCTTTTGAAGCCATGCATTTCATCTCTCTTTTTTTTCCTTCAACATTAGAAATATGTGAGTACATGAAGAGTTGATCCACAAGAGACTTACAAGTATTCTTCTGCATGATTGCATCTCATGCATGCACTGAAGATTCAATTGAATAGTTTTTAATGGTTCTCTAATGCTCCAATTCTTGCTCATTTGGTTATCGTGGCTCATATTTTATGGCTGATGAACTAGCAATTCGAGCTAATAAATTTTCGTACAGCCTTCACATCCCACCTATCCCCTAATTCATAGCTAAAGGAAGTTATGTCCTAAAGTTAAAAAGTTTTTAATCAATTTATTTGACAATCTGTTGGTCTTTAGCTTCCTTCAGTGCTTCACAAGCATAGGAGAAATGGTCAGTGACATCACACTGGCCACATCTCTTGCCACTAGTATTTTTTCTTTCATTCTATCTAGTGTGTATTTGAAATAGTGGCTAGACTAATGGAGGCATCTGATACATTATAGAAGGTTGAGCAAGTGGAATTACTTGAGGCATCAAAAAAGATTGCAAGACTCCCTAAATCGAATTGGGCTGGCTACTACTTAGCTCTTGGATACCCATAGTATAGACCTTGCTGTGCAAGTTAGCAATGTCTTTAGATAAAGAAGCTTGTATTATTATAACATTTTCCATCTGTTCACGTAAAAAAATTAATTAAACTTTTAATGGGGTCTTGAAAGTGGATGCAACATTAGGAGTCTCCATTGTTAGAGTCACATTGGGATCATTAATTTTCATGTCCCTAGCGTTAGATGATGATGGGAGCTTGTAGAAGACTAATTGACATTGCTTCATCTGGGCAAACAATCAACAACGTGTCATACTCTTTGGGAATCATTAATTTTTTGATATCTCTTTCGAGGTTCTTATAGGCTTTACTCCATTTTGTTCTATCTTTTGGGCTTAGGAAGTTGGGTTACTAAATTTGGATTTAATGTTTTCATATCATCCTCAAGTATTTAAGCATATCTCCTCATAGATTTATTATATAGGTATGTCAAAGAGGTATAAGGCTTAGGGGAATGTACCATTGAAGAAAACCATCCCGACTATGTTAGCTAAAATCCTACAAGTAAAATATCTTATGCATTTACTTTTTGAATGAATGCCGCTCTAGCTTAGCATATGTATGGATCTTTTCTAAGATAGACAACACACTCAAAATAAGGGATCAACATGTCTTCGGGGATCTACACTTGTTCCTCAGTGACATCCATATATTTCGTTATGTAACTCTCAAGATCTATTGAAGTCAATGTTAGTCAAATTATTTTGTGATTTCACCGTTTCAAATATAGGCACCCTATATGTGCATTTAGAAAATCGAACTTGATCCACTTGGTGGCCTTCTCATTGACTATGAACCCGACATGAAATGTGATATGTTTTGTTAAGGTTTTAGGTTTTCCTGGAAAGTTATTTTTGAACGATCTCGGCAAATTTTGATTGCAAGACTTGAAGAGGTGAAAAACTGAAGTGTTAGGGAGTTGATGAATTGAAGAGTTGTTCACTTGAAGCAAGGCCTCTTGTTGTTTCTCATTCAAGCACTTCCCTTGGTTTTATGGGCTAGCCCTTAGGGATGTGAGAACCTATACAGGGATCCTTAATAGTTTATAAAACCTCCTCATGACTCCCCTGCTATCAACTGAAGCGAATTTATACGTGCACTTTGTTAGATTTGTTTTGTACTTGGGTATTTGATTGATAATAAATGTAAAATTTCTCATTCACCACTACTCGAAGCTTCTAAAACAAGCCAAACGAGGTGCTAATTGCTTTTAATATTCTTTCAACTCTTAATTACATAAAGCACTTACATGAAAAGAAAGAATGCTTTCTCGCCATCCCACTTGCATTAGAAAAGTAGAGCATTATGAGCATATTTTAATCATTGGACACATTTCTAGTTATATTAACTTGAAAAATTGATGAAAATATAAAAAAAATCAAAGAACGAAATTAAAAAAGAAAAAAAACAACTAAAACAAGAAGCAAAATTGAACATAAAATCAGGTCAATCAAGAGAAATTTGAATATAAGGAACTACCAAAAGGTCAAAGTAATTACGAAAGTTCATTGCAATATCAAACATCAAGTTGATGCTTTCACTCTAATATCAATACAAGAACCAAGTTTGGATCTATCGCTTCAAACCTAGGAACATCACACAAATCATAGGTACAAGAATTATAAGTGAGAGGATTTGGAAGTAAGGGAACAAAACTCCTCATTGAACTTAGATTGAATTTATTTCACAGTTACAAACTCAAGTCAAATAAAACTTAAAGCCATTCATCCTGGAAATAGTTAGACACACAAGAGCTAATAAATTGAGAGAAATGAGCTAATAAATGTCAAGTAGATGGTGGATACACTAATGATGAATTACAAGTATAATTATAACCATGTTTCCCTCATACGTTTTTATTCATATAAAGTACACAAAATTCCAACAAAAGTAGAAAGCTCCCAAAATGATGCTCATCCGCAACTTTTCCTCAATCACATTCACTTCCACTTTAAACTTATGACAGTCTCCAAAACACACAAAAATTATGTAATTATCTTTAGTTATATTCACACAGATAGGAACACGTGCGTGCCTACATACATTAGTTAACTAACACACATACAATCACAATGCATGCAAACTTACACACTTAACTCCTACGACACACAGAGAACGCACACACATTTATGTGACTTTACAAAAACACACATTTTTTTTTTAGTTTTTAAATTTTAGGATTAAGGTTTCATTGAATTATACACACACACATGTACCCACACACGCGCGCGCGCGCACACACACACACACATACACACACACAAAATCACACAAATATATACATCAATATGCATATGCACACATCAATTACATTGTCGATTACACATCAATTAGTCATATAAATACACAGGCACAATCATAGATGCAAACATACAACCTGACCATGCATATATAAACACATACATACTTAGAACACATAAACACACATTCTTACATCACATCACACATAAATACACATATTAATCCATACATAACACATGGACACATTCATAGTTGGTACATACATTAGATGTATAGAAACATAAAATATGCATAAGTACACTAACACACATTCATACTTACGTACGCTTAGATGCACATACAAATCATCCACACAATATACACATCCAAAACGCATACTCTCGCACACAAAAAATGCACCCAAAGAGGTACATACAAACATACACATCACATATAGACTCAAACACAAGCACTTACTAATGTATGTGTGTACACACGCACACATATATGAACACATACAAAAAACACGTAAATATATAATAAAAAACATACACACACATCCACAATCTTTAACTCCTTTTTGTTTTGGCTTTTGCAGGTACAATGAGATATTCAAATGATTTGAGAGAAAAAAAACAGATCTGTATACAAAATCAAAGCACCAAAGCTTTGCCAAAAGGCTCTAGTTTATGATTCAAGTTGTTAGAATCCTCTCAACAATGTAGCCATCTACATACCTACCTATGAACATACCTATCTGTGCACATACTTAACTATGCACATACTCTATATATGCACACACCTATCTATGCACATACCTATAAATGTACATACACTAGCGAAACACGTGTCCAACTATTTAGAGACCTAACTGTTCACATATGTAGATATGCACATACCTAGACACTCACCTACCTACCTATGGACGCACCTTAATATGCACATGCATAGTTATGAATATACACTACCTATGCACAAACCAATTCATCCGCATACCTGACTTTGCACATACCTATGTATGTACATAAACTAGCTAACCACATCCCTAGCCATTAAAACCCCTATCCATCCACATTATCATATATGCACATACATAGGTATGCCTGCTTATCCTCATACACTACCTACGCACAGAACTAAATTTTTTTGTTATAATTGTAATAGTTTCTTTTATATGTTTTCTTTAATTTATTTTTATAATTCGATTTACATGTAGAGCAAGGATTTTTTTAAAACAAAGAATATGAAGGCTGATTTCAAAATGATCAGATAGGGGAAATGGTTAGTGTAGGATTGAAACAAATGATGGCCAAGTAAGCTACAGATTGACATTCGTAAAGGTTGGAGTCATGTTGATGAAGAGAAAAACATATGGTGGTGATGCTCCTTATTGAACACCAATATATATTCATTTTAAAAATATCTATAGGTCCTACTATATTGTAAATAATGTTTTTATACTCATGTAAATAGGTACCCTAATCCATTTCATATGTTCTTTTCTTTAGAAATTTCCTATTTGAAAATGGGAAAGATTATGCTGACTTGTGAAAACGAAATACAAAGTGTTGTGTAAAGAAAGGGAAGTCAAAACTAGCATGGGAATCTTTGGAGGATTGGAAGAGAGGAAAAAGGGACTTCATATATAGTCCAACAAGGTTTTCCCAAGATAGGATTACTTCCTCACCGAATAGCAACGGAAGACCATGTTATGAGCTACTTTTTGTAAATAATCAGTCCAAGTGTATTTTTGATTAATTCATGACATAATATTAGTTATTTTATACGTTCAAATGAAGAGATAATGTGAGGAGCTACAACGAAGTTTGATATATGCAAGGGATGTAGACTAGGGTTTCTAGAATACATGAAGATGATAGACACAAAGATTACATAGGTCAGCCCAAAATATTGTTGAGATATCTGCCTTTCAGATTCTTAACATTAAAGAAACGTAGCATTGCAACACCATGTTCCACTCTTGAGTTCAAGTGGAACATCGTTTAATGGACAACAATAGCAGACATGAAACATTCTCAAAGGACTCCAACACGAGATAAAGTAAATAGTTGTAGAAAGCATAAATACTTGTCGTTGGCTTGGCTGACAAGCTGGCGGCAAAGTGGCTTATCAAGGTTTGGAGCAATAGTGAGTCCTCTTGGGCGAAATTGATCTTCAGAAACATGGAAGACCTTACCTTAATTGGCTGTCCTAGTTGGAAGGACATACGGATTCTCACGCTTTTGTTCTCCCCCCACCCGGTGTCCCCTAAAGGCTCTAACCTCGTGTGTTCTTTATGGAAGAGTTGGAACAAGGCCAAACAATTCATCAGAATCAGTGAGGAGCGGAAGTGGGCGGCTGGGATAAGACAAAATGACTCTATCTGGTTCCCGATCGACGGCATTAGGGGGGTGGAGTCTTGGAACCTCCAAACTGCAAAGCGGTTATGGAACAAGGGGTTTAAACAGTGGAAACAACTCTGGAAACAAGAGACGAGCCAGTGGATTAGGTTCGAAGACTTGGACCCGAGACTTAGAGTTACCCTACAGGAATGGACTCTTCTTCAAGGCAGGTGTTTAGCATGGGACCGCTCAACTACCCACCTTCTCTGGGGTCAGTATCTTCCTTTCTTGGAGGGCCTCAAATGGAACAATGGAAAGAAACTATCCAGAATCCCCAACTTCAAAGAGAACTTAGATGTCCATCACACTCTTAACAAGAGATGGTGCCTTTCTTGGACCAAACTTCGATGGGAACTAAAGTTCATGTCTATTTGGCACCCCTAATTGAGATCAAAAAGTCCGTTCTCATGTGGCAGATCTTGCATAAAGGTATCTAGTCCAATGCAAGGGCTAACAAAATCTGTGGTGTGCCACCATGGTGCAAGCGTTGCCATCGATGCATCGAAGATTTAGCTCACCTGTTCTTCGATTGCCCCAAGTCCCATGTTATCTAGCGTCACGTGACCCGGGTATTGAGACTCACGAACCAAATCAATTGGCAACAGGTGCTGTTGGGTGAGGTGGTCGGCTGCTCATCGAGGCTGTGGAATGCCATCAAGGGTGAGACTCTTTGGAAGATTTCGAGGGAGCGATGTGCTGTCAATTTTGGCCAAACTCCTAAGGAATGGTCGATCTAGAAATCCTTGTTTCTTCTAGGTAAAAGAATCTCTCGAGATAAGAGATCTCCACCGTTTAGACATCACTGTATTTATCTCCTCAAAAACAACAAGTTGAAACCCAAATGGGTCCCACATGAGGGTGATGTTAGATTTATCCACCTCATTTGTAATGCCCTCTAGCTTGACATACTTCCTCCCCTGCATTGTGGGATTTGGGGGGTCCCAAGGCACTAGTCCCATTCACTTGTAACTTTTCTCCTTTATTTTAATTAAAGTCTGGGAGAATAGGCTAAGGCCGAACTTCCTTTTATTAAAAAATTTAAAAAAAAAATCTCAAAGGAGCGAACATCTTGATGTCGGCAGAAAAATGTTTACGCTATTGATAATGTTCGACAAGAAAACAAAGATGATCTATATATTGAGAAATAGAAAGAAAATGGTGTCGATTTAATATCGAAAAGGAAAAGAAAAGCCAGTTATTGATTGGAGAAGCTTTATAACATCACAAGTTGAACCATTAAAGACTTTCAGATCTCTTATCGTCTCCATGTTGGCAGGCAGAGTTTGCAGCTTGATGCATTGTTCCGATGCTTGGGTCGTAAGCATAAGCTAAGAAGAAGCCAGAGCCGTCTGCAAATGCAGTCATGACTATGGACAAGGCTCTTGTAAAGAAGCGAGATCTGAAAAAAGAAATTTCCGAGATAACAAATGTGCAAGACCATGCTTTATGGATAATCTAATTGACGAATGATTAAAGGGAAACAAAAATCTAAATCAATTACTTTCGATTTGTGGCGGAAGTGATGCTAAGCAAGAACAGTGCGAAATGTCCAACATCCTTAAATTTGTGAGCATCCCAATGTCTGCACCGACAGCTTTAAGCCTTTTACATTTACGGAGGTTGAGTTTGCAGAGATGCCTTGGAAAGAAGTCAAGCGTCTCCAACGACACACAGGCCTCCAGATTGAGCTCTTCCAAAGAAGAAAGATCTGAAACAAACAGTTATGAACAAAAAACTGATTTGGACGTATGTTTTGGCTTCTCTAATTAGAAAGATCTGAAGTACGTTCATATTCAGCACCTTTGATTTCAATTGGCAGAGAGCTTAAGCGATAGCAGTGTGAAATATCCAAGGCCCTTAGATTGCTGAGCGTCCCGATTTTCGCACTCAAATTTCGAAGCTTTGCACATGTAGAAAGGTTGAGTTTCCATAGATTTTTCGGGAAGAAATCAAACGTGTCCAAAGAAATGCACGTCTTTAAATTAAGTTCTTGCAAAGATAAAACATCTGAAAAGAGAATTCTGGGAATGAATCAGCTCATTGATAATGGGATTTCTAGAGCAGAACTCAGAAATGAAAGCGTAAACTTTAGAATCATTAGTATGGGTGAATAAGACAGGTTTTAATGAATCATATTGTAAAATATCCAACAGCAAGTGTTCATACCACCTTACGTTGAAGCTTTGAGAGAACCGATGCATTGTGAAAGAAAAGATTATCAAAGTTGTAACAATGGAAAGATTTCTTTGCGGAAAAGGAGATGCATAGAAAACATGTCGTCATTGCTTTTATACTTTACCTACCCTCCAGCTCCCTTGGGAGTTTCTCCATGTGTACACAATAACTGAGATCCAAAGACCTCAGATCCTGTAACTTTCCGATGCTACCGTCGAAACCCTTGAAAGACGAGCAGTACATCAAGCTGATCCACTGTAGTGATGGCATTGAGGTACCGATTTCCGGAAGCTCCTCTACATTTTCACACATATGCAAATCTAGACGTCGCAGATTCGGCATCACCTACAGGCGAACATCGATCGTAGTCGTATTTGTGGGATCTTCAAAAGTTATGTACAGAAAATTCTTCTACTTACCAACCCTTTCACTATGAGACAACGCAACCGGGATGCGTATGGCAGATCCAAAACTCGAAGATTTGTAGAGCACAATAATTCGTGAGGAAAATCTGTGAAAGGCACCTTGGTCCATGCCAACCATCTGGAAATCGGCACACATGAAATGGCAATTAGAGATGCAACACAGAATGCAAAGGTTGATATAGCAGTCCGTTCTACCTTAACTCATTCCATTGTATGTTCGATGGTCCTTGTAGAGGATGAGATATAAAAGACATTCCATATTTCATGACCCTTACAGATATTCCTTGTGGACGATTCCACGAACTATATTCAATGTCAAGTGGAAGAGAAGAAAGTCATGAAAGACTCATGTCGATTCATACTCAAGTACATATTGAAATCGAGGCACTTACCTCAACTCTCCACCTTGAACCAATAATATCTTCAGTTGACGAAGGCGCTTCCAAACGTCCATGCTTCTCATAAAAATATCACCATCCCGTATTGAAAGCGCATGCAAATTTGATATAGACCTCCCATCCTTCCATTCCATTTTATATTTTTCAGTAAAGCCGCAACTTAACATATATCACACAACTTACAGGGATGAGATTCCCTTCTCTCTCTCTCTCTCTCTCTCTCTCTCTCTCTCTCTCTCACACACACACACACACACACACACATACACACACTCACACGCACGCACAGGCACAAGGAGTCTTTCCCCGTACACCACCTGAGGAATTTCCTGATCTGTCCTCGCATCCCACAATATGCGGTTCTCTTCCCCATAGTTCTGCACAATATACCTGCCCATATCAAGAATTTCTTCATGCATGGTTATCACTTTTTGCTCTCGATCATCGGCATCAAAACTAATTAAGCCCGTATTCTTGAGGACTTCCAAATGCGCTTCGCCACGTCCATAGCAAGCATCCAGTACCTCAATAGCCGTTCCCTTGCTCTTCCCGACAAGGAAACAAGCGACATCCAAGAATGCATCTCTTAGAGTTCTCTTGAACACGCTATAAGTACTACCGTCACTCTGCCACGAGGAAAAAAAGCAAACATTCAGGAATGCATATATCTGGAACTCCTCCAAACCATCCACATTCATTCTGAAGATCCCAAACACATCTCTAGCATTTTCCTGGAGAAAGGACAAGCTCTCCTCCCAGACTTGAGGATGTTCACTGAAAGAGTGAAGATGAGTACCGATAACCTTCAATGCTACTGGAAGCCCGTGGCAAGCATCTATCACCGTCTTAGAAATTCCCTCAAGGTTCCGTGGTGGCTTTGGTCTGCGAAAAGCATGCCAAAAAAATAACCTCTTTGAATCCCCTTCATCAAGGCCTTCTATTTCAATGATATTCTCCCCTGATCCAACGCATGCTTCAAGGATTTCAGCATAACGACTTGTCAGGATTACGACACTTTCTGGTCCCATGGTGTACAATGGGCCACAAAGTGTTTCTATATGTGACTTTTCGTGCACGTCATCCAACACGATTAATGCATTGATGCCCATTAGCTCCCTCGACAACATTGATGTTCCTTCATCGACGTTATTAAACGACGTGTCTTCAGAATAATTTGAAGCTAATACACTTTTGATAATATCTTCTTGAAGCCTTACTAATCCTGATCTTGTTTCCGTCGCTCTTGCTTTTATATTGGAGATAAATGCAGACCCCTCAAATTTATGATGAATCTTGTTGTAAAGCGCTTTCGCAATCGAAGTTTTCCCTATACCACCCATCCCCACTATTCCGAAAACATTGTTGGATGCATGGTTTCTCGACAGAGATGTGTTGATGCGAGACTGAATCTCATTACAACATTTTGCAAGCCCGACGGGAAAATCTGTGGGCTCCAATCTGTCATTGCACTCTTCATGGAATGTTTGTAGTACTTCATTCACCAGACTTTTAAATTCCAACTTGTCAAGTCTGAAAGTTCACAGCATTCATGCGATCCCCCTCAGTGTAACATACAATGATACTTGTCGGGGAGACAAAAACAAGCAAGAGAAAAGAAAGAAAGGAGAGTACTTACTTGCCAGTTGGTTCTTGAAAATCGACTCGAAAACTGAAGGACATGGTTGAATTAATTTCAGTCAATTCATGCGGCCCATATGAAATGTACATGACTTTTGGATGTCCGATATCTCTAATTTGAACATTCAAGTCCTTCAGGAATGCTTCAAATTCTCGAACACTGAAACTTTGTGAGATAATGCTGATTACTACTTGAACATGTTGAATATCCATTTCTATGCCCGTTCTTACAATTTCCTCGGCGAAAAGATGCACATTCAATCCATGCATTAGAAATGTCTCCGCCAAGTGACTAATAAATGATAGATGCACGTCCTTCTCAACATAGTAGACGGCCATACTTCTTCTCTCGTCCTCCTTATTAGACAAACCTACGAGTTTGTCCACCTGAACCACTTCAGACAGAACATGCTTATATAGACTAGTGACCACAATGAGGCTACCTTTTCCAACATTTTCTTTGTCAAGTACGATCAAGGGTGCCAACCTTCGAGGATCCCTGTCAATGTCAAGCAAGGCTATAAGACACCTTCGGTTGCTCAAATGAGATTTTAAGACCTGAGTCCACATATAAGTATCATGTTTAATGGTGGATCTCTCGTTTTCAGTCTGCAGTACGAGACATTCATAGAGTGTTGATTGTAGCCTTTTAACAGATTTGTACTTCACCTCTGTTAGTACGCACCAAGAATCAAAGTCACTGTAAAGTTCTGCTATTATTATATTAGAAATCTCATTTCTGTGCGACCCATACACTCCGATCATGGTAGCTTCATAAGAAAACTTTTCTCGGAATACTTCTTGAACTTGCTGTAGCTCCTTTGCAAACATGGCTTTGCATTCCGGATAGACATACGGTGGAGTAATCCCATCAAGGTATGCGTATACCTTCGAGACTATTTGACAAGTCGTATCCCATTGAAATCTGTCTTAAGTTCACAGAACGTGAGATTCTATTTGAGAAAAATATACAAATTCTTTTTTACAATGGCGTAAGCAAAAGTTCTATAAATAACAAAGATAAGTATTTTCATACGATTCTGTAAAACGATGAATAAGCCACGAAAAAAATGCATACGTGTTTCCGGTGTCCCATTCGACTCCCTTCAATTGCGAAATCTTTTTCAAGGTTGTAGACCATTTCTCCCTACTCTCAGCAGTACTGCACCATTTGAGGGCGGATAGGTCATATGTAGAGTTTCTAGGTTGGTCATAAATATCACATATTTTTACATCCACAAAAACTGGTAACACCTTGTGTCGCATGCGAGAAGCTGCTAATGTCTGTATATTGATAATCTCCTTGGACATTCTTAAACACCATCGACACTGAATAAAGTTGGGACTCAAAATGATGATGTGCACACGTGAGCTTCTAATAATGCGTTTGATGGTGCGATAAGGAAAACTTAACCTCTCCTCCCTGTGAAAGTTAGCATACCATGAGAGACCATTGTTCTCGAGCATGCCACAAAGGAAATCCACAATGTTACGGGTGGTGTCTTGGCCATGATGACATATGAATACATCGTACGAGGATTCTTCCATATTTTTCTCAGAGATCTTTGTCTCCTGTTCTGTGATGGATTCGTGTCCAACCTTTCTTGTTTTCAATGGTAACAGAGAAGGACTTCTGTGGACTGCCTCTTCCACTCGCTTCAAGCATTGTTTATAGATAGGCTTCGCTTTTGGGTCAGCATGGGGTGGAACAGTCTCTATAGAAAGTGCTTGAAGCTTTTCGTTAAACAGCGCATTGTATGCTTTAGACATGGAATCCGTGACAAAGGCCATATCATGTAGACGCCTGTATTTAGTTCAGTGATCATAACATTAGGTTTAAGCAAGTCTGAGTTGTATTGCTGACTCATTCCCTAAAAATAAAGAAGAAAACAAACAGCTTGAGAACTTCATAAATTATTCAGTCTCTACACCAAAAGTCACCATACGTGATTATCGGGTCCTGTATTCTACTATCTCGACGAATGTTCATCAAGGGCTCCTCCGATTGAGTCGTTCTGCGAGCAGCTCCGTAATTTGTATCGGATCGGGACGCATTTTCTCTTGTGATGGGTAATAAAGGAAGACGATTCGATTGCAAAAGTTTTCGGACTTGCTCCGAGTCCTTTGCATACATGGTTTCTGATTTTGAGTCACCGTGGGCTGTATTGGTCGCATGAACATATTCGTGCGCCGTGGAGACAGTTTCAGAAGTCATATCCATTGATCTATGTACACTGATCATTAAGGAATTGTGACGGATATTGAACGGATCGGTCTGATGAACATATTCGTGCACCGTGGAGACAGTTTCAGAACTCATCTCCGTTAAGGACTTGTGAGCGATATTGCTATCAGCCAGATTATTCCGATTAGAAGTATATGCGCCATGCTCTATATTGGATTGGGACATATTTCCTTTTGTGTGCAATAAGAAAGGAGGACGATTTGATGACGATTCCTGTTGAACCTGCTCAGAGTTCTTCGCATACATGGCTTTTAAATGCTGGGTCACAATAGGCTGGCGCTGTCTCATGAACATATTCCGGCACCGTCGAGACTATTTCAGTACTCACATCCATTGGTCTATTATGCCCACGAGTTTTCATTAACGGCTCGTCCAATCGAGGGGTACTGTGATCAGCCGACATGTTCCATTCATACGGATATGTCCCATGGTGTGTATTCGATTGGCGCATATTCTCCCTTGCGTAACGTAATAGAGGAGAACGATTTGACTGAAATGCCATTCAGAGCTTGCACCGAGTCGTATGCATACATGGCTTTTGATTCTGGATCAAATAGGGTAGGGCAGTCTTATGAACATATTTCTGCACCGTCGAGATTACTTCAGCACTCACATCCCACGAAAACCTGTATTTAATGCAATCATCATACGATTTGGTTTACAGAACTGAAAGAACGTTGACCTTATAGTGGAGCAAAATCGAAGAACTACACTGCACATCAGAGCTAAAAATTTATTTGTGATTTTAACGCCAAAAAAAACATAAAGCTTACGTGACCTCGCTGTTCCCTTGAACTCTTTCATTAGAGAAACCTTTGTTAAGGCGATCGGCCAAACAGCCTTTTCGAGAGGGGTATTCAGACTTTTTAAGTTGACGCCAAAAATCAGGAAACTCCATTGTTGTACATTCATTATCTAAACACCAGCTAGATCGAGCGAATTCATGAATCAAGATAATAATGTAAACTGCAAGGTTTCACATAAAGCGGAGGCACTACAAATGGAGACGGATGAGCCATCTATTTTATGCCACATGTCATCCTGTATTCAGCTAGGTCCACGAGGATTATGGTAATAACTGACTTGGAAATCTCACAAAAGATAATTCCGAAGATAATATTCTCTTGAAGAATTTTTAAGTCAATGCAGCAACGAAATTATAGTACAATAGTAATGCCCTATCCTGTCAATCCATTCGCATAGATATCATTGTCGCTGAAACACTATCAATAGGATGTGATAGAGTATCAAAATTGAAGACACCAATAAAAACTTGGGGATGCCCTCGTGATGTAGGGGGAAGACGTGAAAGACAAACTACCCAAAGACATCTTGGACTAAAAAAGAGAAGGATATATAGATTTGAAGCTATCAGATATATTTTCTAGATATTTATGTGCTTATATTAGGATTTTAGCTCAAAGGAGACTTTATCAATTTTTTTTCAAAAGTCACAAATCGAGCATGTAGAGCATAGGTGATGTAGGGAGTGAAGAAACTAAAAGAATAGCTTGAAAATATCAGAAAAAGAGAATTTTTTGTTATTGACAATAAGAATAAATAGTTGAAATTCTATGGAATTCTTTAAACATCCATCATAAATTTTCCATGGGCTAGAAGTACCCATACCTCAAGCATGGCTCACAATATTGCGTAGATAGTGCGTGATAAGCTGAATAAGAAAAAATATCATATTTCTTCATGTAGAATATAAAAAGTTCTTACGGATATAGGCCTCTGCGAAAATTATCATATTTCTTCATATAGAATATAAATAGTTCTTATGGATATAGGGCTCTGGGATTTAATCAGTGGAGAATATGAGTGTCCTGAATCGTGAAATAATCCAAATCTAGATTTGGATGGTGAATTCTAGGAGGGTGCCACATTGGATATCCATATGCATATCAGAAAGTCTAATTCCATGTATCATGAAGGCTAGTACAACACTTAAAGAAGCATGGGATATCATTCACAAAATTCATGGCACATTCACGAGGCTCGAAAGCTTCGCATAAAGAAAAAGCTACATAGTGTATGGCATGTAAATAGTTCTATTTATAGACTATTGTGTAGAGATAATAAAAATCACTGATGATCTTGCATCCATAATGGAAGATGGCAATATGGGTTCTATCATTTTGAATAGCCTAGGGCCATAATATAAAAGTCTAGATACCTTGATTTCAATGAGAGACATTATGCCTAACTTTGAAGAGGTAGTTGCCTAATGCATGATTGTGGAAGTGAAGCCTTGTTTGAATGCATCAAGAAATGGAAATTCAAGGCATCATGCATTTATCTAGAATAGAGGAAGAGATTCTAGTCTTGGAAAATCCACTTCTAAAATTACAAATTCTTTTGCTATGTCAAGAAATGGAAAAAAATAAATTCAAGAGGTAGATGTAGATCACAAGGAACAAGAAATTAATACATTGTGAAAAATATGATCATTTCAAAAGATATTGCTATCAGAAAAAAAATTCAAATAAGAAGAAGGATCGATTGGTGCATCACATGGTAGTTTCTCTATAGAAAGTTCAAATAGAGTTAATGATAGAGATAACATGTTTGCTATGGAGCATGTGATCAATAGCATGCCAAGAACTAGAAATGATGAAAATTGGTACATAGGTTTGGTCAGCATTAATCATATTAAAAGTGTAGGAGAATGGTTTGACTTCAAAGTTTCCTTGAAGTTAAAAGAATATGTAGCAATTGGAGATGATACACTATATTTGATTAATAACATTGGAACTATACCACTTGTAAAACAAAATGATATCCATAATACTTTCAGTGATGTCTTACATGTGTCATGCATAAAAAAGAATCTAATTTCCACTAGTCAATTTTCAAATCAAGACATGGAAATGACCTTCATCAAACATGGTTGTTTCATTCACAATGTTAAGTATGGAAAGAGTTACATGGTCATGGAAAGGCAATAAGCAGACTATTTACATTTGTTATGGGGACATTGATTTATGAAAACATGTATGCCAACAATAATTGGTTCTTTGATCATCCTAAGTTATGGCACAAAAGAATTGGCCATATAAGCTTGTAGAAGTTGAAGTCTATGGAGAAGCAAAAATTAGCATGCCACTTATCAAATTATCATTTCAATTTTGAAAGATATTGTGAAGCATGCATATTTGGTAAGCATCAATGTATGAAATTATCAAGGATAGAAATGCATAGAAAAATATCTGTAAAATTTATACACACTAACATAGTTAATCCTACAAGAATCAAATTAATCAATTGGCTAATCACTCTACTTCATTCTATTGATTGATGATTATAGCCAATATACTTGAATATACAACTTGAAGAAGAGAATTGAAGTATTTGAATGCTTTGTGAAGTTCACTAATATGGTTAAGAAGAAATTGCACATGCACATAAAGTGTCTACAATTAGATTTAGGAGAAAAATGTATTTCAAGGGAATTTGAACAATATTTAAGTCACCATGGAATCCAACAAAAATTCTATTGTAGATGCAAACCACTATAGAATGGTGTCATAGAGAGAAAAAAAACATATAATTGAAGAAGATGCAAGAGCCCTGGTTAATGAGAAGAACATGATAGACTATTTATATTTATATAGGGACAACGCTTTATCAAAACATGCATGATAATCCTAAATTATGGCATAAATTAATTGGCCATATAAATTTGTGGAAGTTGAAGTCTATGGAGAAGCGAACGTTAGTGTGCAACTTACCAAGCTTTAATCTTCTGAGTTTTGATAGAGTTTGTGAAGCATGTTGGAGTTAGACATTTGTGGAAGCACACGAACAACACAAGGAAGAAGAAGAAGAAGCTTGGAGCACAAAACACAATACTGAATGTATTAGTACTAGAATGTACAAAGATAAGTAGCCTGTTAGGGCAATAGGCGTATATACAAGGCGGGGGAAAAAAACCTCCCAAAGAGGGAAAAAAGTGCCCCGGCAGTCCTAGAGTGTTCACACACATCACTACCTAAATATATCAAAAAATCCCCCCTGGGAGTGATGTGGTGAAGAAAGAGCTAGCACTCATGTATAAGGAAGTGCCAAGCTATGTGGAATCAATCCACAAAAGGAAGTATGCCCAAAGCTTTGCAAAAAGCTTCAAACTTCTCCGTAGGCAGAGCCTTCGTAAAAAGGTTTGTAATGTTCTCCTGCGTGGGCACATATGCCAAGCTGATCTCCCCTGTAGAGAACCTCTCCCTAACATAATGATAATGCACCTCAATGTGCTTATTGGGAGCATGGAACACAAGGTTCCTCGCAACTACCAATGCACTCTGATTATCAGTGAGGATGGTGGTGGCAGAAGACTGACCAACACCCAAATCAGCCATAAGGCATCTGAGCCACACACACTCAACAATCATTGTGAACACTGCCCTTTACTCAGCCTCACAATTGGAAGTGGCCACAGTAGGCTACTTCTTACTCAACCAAGATATACATGAGCTACCAAGCATGAAGCAAAAACCACTAGTGGACACATGAGTGTCATAGCAACCAGCCCAATCAGAGTCAAAAAAAGCATGCGAATCCGGTGGTAGTGATCCCCCCTTAGGATAAAACAACCCAAGTAGCGGAGTACCACTCAATTAGTGAAAGATGCACTTAACCGCCTGCCAATGCTTGACTACTGGGCTATGCATAAACCTGCTCAACTATGAGACAACAAATTGAATATCTGGGCGAGTAATGCATAAGTAAATCAAGCATCCAACTGCCTGCTCATAGAGAACAACATCAAATGCATCTCTAACATCGTGAAGACTCAATCATAAACCTGTCTCCATAGGAATGTCAATAGGTTTACAGTCTTCAAGGCCAAAACACTACAATAATGTGTCAATATATTTCGTTTGACGCCAAGCCATTCCACCATCAATGTGCATAAATTGAATGCCCAAATAATGATGCAAATGCCCCAAGTCAGACATCTCAAATGAGGCATGTAAATCAGCCTTGAAAATAGCAATATGCTTCTCATGAGGACCAGTGAGTAGCATGTCATCAACATACACCACAATGATCAAAAGCACATCATTAGCATGCTTAACATATAAGGTGCTTTCAGTTGGACTGTTCTCAAAACCATGTGTAATTAGATAGGCATGTATCTTTTCATACCAAGCACGTGGTGCTTGCTTTAAACCATATAATGGCTTCTTCAACCTGCACACCTGGTTTTCATGCCATTTCTGCACAAAGCCACGGGGCTGAAAAACATACACTTCTTCATGCAAGTCACCATTCAAAAATGTCTTTTCATGTCCAACTGATGTACATTCCAACCATGATGATTTTCAAGTGCACAGATGCTACGAACAATAGTCATTCGGAAAGTAGGAGCAAAGGTTTCATCAAAATCAATGCCTCTTTTGTGCACATAACCCTGTGCAACAAGCCTGTCCTTATACCTATCAACTATTCCATCAGGTTTACACTTCAGCTTGTAAACCCACATAGTGCCAATGGCCTTCTTGCCAAGAGGCAAGTCACATAAAGCCTAGGCACCATTTTTCATGATAACATCATAATCAGATAGCATAGCAATCTGATGCATATGCACTATGAGAGTCTGAACGAGTACGATATGACAGAAGAGCATCTAATTTGCTGTCATGCAAAGTCTGTACCATCCATTTAGCATAGTTTTTGCCTCCTCAATAACAACTCTCTCATCAACAAGTGCATCATGTAAATCTGCATAAGAAATACAATGATATGCATCATCAGATGAAACCTACAGTGGTGCAGAAGTTGCCTCATTAGGACTAGCACTAGAATTTACACCTGTAAAAAGAGGCAGCAAAGTATCATACCTCTCTTTGGAGCTAACAAATGTCTCCTAATACATGAAAGCAATGGCTGAATAGCATCTTCTACAAAAACAACATCATGGCTAACCAAAATGTGTTTAGTTAGTGGATGATATAGACGATAGCCTTTAGTTTCATAACTGTACCCAACAAAAATACATTTTATTGCTTTATCATCCAATTTTCATTACAACATATCAAGGGCATACCGATGTTCTCCATATCGACGATCACACGTCGACGTCGGTAAGACCGTCGATAAACTTTGGAAAACCAGCTAGGCAATGTACATGTCGGTACATGAGCGTCGGTATGAGCATCGGTCAATTACTGGAAACTATCGACACTCATACCAACGACTATACCGATGCTCTTACCGATGCAGTCCTTTAACTAAGCCCGAGAGCAAAAATTCGACATTCATCGTGTTTTGAAACTGAATCTGCTACTGTCGAATTTGCATGATGAGCAACATCGCTCTGTTTGTCACTCTTTCTCTCTCTCTCTGTATGCACACCTCTATTTTTCTAGATCTAAATTTTGGTAAGTATATCGCACATACTGTAGCACTCTTTTTTCATTCTTTATGTTTTTCCTTTTCTAATATCTTCTCTCTTTAGTTTTGCAAGAGATTTTGGCATCAAGTCTTTGGAAATTTGATGAAGGACAACTTTAAGTGGATATTGACGACAACGATTCAAACAATTACATCAATGTAAGTGATTGTTTTGTTTTCGATTGAGAGAGAGAGAGAGAGAGAGAGAGAGAGAGAGAGAGAGAGAGAGAGAGAGAGAGAGAGAGAGAGAGAGAGAGAGAGAGAGAGAGAGAGAGAGAGAGAGAGAGAGAGAGAGAGAGAGAGAGAGAGAGAGAGAGAGAGAGAGAGAGAGAGAGAGAGAGAGAGAGAGAGAGAGAGAGAGAGAGAGAGAGAGAGAGAGAGAGAGAGAGAGAGAGAGATGAAAGAAAAAGAGAGATCTAGAGAGAGAGATCTAGAGAGAGAGATAAAAGAATGGGAGATATCTAGAGAGAGATGAAATAAAGAGAGAGATCTAGAGAAACACACACATACAAAGAGAGAGAGAGAGAGAGAGAGAGAGAGAGAGAGAGAGAGAGAGAGAGAGAGAGAGAGAGAGAGAGAGAGAGAGAGAGAGAGAGAGAGAGAGAGAGAGAGAGAGAGAGAGAGAGAGAGAGAGAGAGAGAGAGAGAGAGAGAGAGAGAGAGAGAGAGAGAGAGAGAGAGAGAGAGATACATACACACTCACATGTGTATACACACACATGCATGAGAGCTTGAAGCATGTCAATGATCATGTTGAAGTGAAAGAAGTCATTTGAGAAAGTGAAGAGATCTCAGAAGTGAAGATTGTATACATATGTACATTACAGATGGAAATTCTTGTATTATGAGTATAGATGATCCTTAGGATGGTAAGGAGTAATGTAATAGACACGGGATAAGTCTAGAATCATATGTATATAAGTCAGTGATGTAAAGAAATACATGAGAGAGACATTAGAAGCCAAGTGTCATTAAGGTAGATGTGTAGAGAGTCATCTTCACGAGTTAGCGTCGAGTCTTTCTCTAATTTCTCTCAGTCTGATCATGTGGATTAGGAAATCCTTTTTACACATCTAATCTAGAAGCTAATGAAGCTATGTTCAAATTTTCATGGTTTAATTCCTTTCATGTTGTGAGTATGATCAATAGGAACATGTGTATGTGAAGTCTGCAGATAGATCTCTTGAAGTCGCACACTTTTTCATGTCAATGTTTTGCTTAGATCTCAATGCACAGTGGAGATTTTTTACTCAGTGAGCATTCAAAATCTAAGTTAGAAGGTAAGGAAGCTATGGCTAAAAGCATTCAACAAAACGAGATTTGTACTGTGAGAAATCAACCTTAGAAGTTACCTATGTCAAAGTCATATGTTCAGGAAGGCAGTTTCTGACATACTGTTGATCAAAAAGATCAAATTAAAGTTTTAATGATTCTTTTGAAGGACTAATGGTTGATATGATTGTGCAAAGGTAGTGTGAAGATGTGCATCATTAGTTTGAAGAAATCTGAAGATATGTGCAAGTAATGAATTCAATTTCTAAAGCAGACTTTCTAAAGAAGGAATTTCTTCACTGAGAGAAGTGATAGTGAAAGTTTTGATAAATGAAGATAACATTTGTGTAAAGTTTGATCCATAACTGATATAGAGATGTTCTTAGATCAGTATAGATCAAACCTTTGGAGATTAAGAGGTCTCCAACACTAATCCATAAGTATCAATCTTTTTCAATGCATTCATTTCCTCATCTATTGCTTTGCTCTAGTCCTTTTTATGTTATGCTTCATGAAAATTCCTTGGCACACCATGATTTATTATCTATGTCATGTATGTGTAATGATGTTCATAGATTTTCCATATAGACTCAATCTATACATAGGATGTCCCGCTCTCATAGATCATGTTTCTTCATCTGATATTGATCTTGTTTCCCTTCTTATGTGCAGAGGAGCATATTTCCCCTTTTACTTTTTTGCATTCCTAGCATGAATATTTCATCTTCAATAGCTAAATCAAATGCATGATTTCTCATCTTCTTTTTCCCTTTTTCCTTTGTCAATGCTTAACCTTTTGCATTTTCACTCCATGAAATCACAGAAGTAGAAATGTGTATGATCCATAACCTTGGCTTTACTCATGATCATAATGTCTATGACTTATTTTTGGCTCATCCTGACCATTATGCATGTCATTAGTTGGAGCATTCTCCATTACAAAGCATTCTCATGAAATATTACATCTCTACTCACAATACACTTTTTCTCTATAGGATTTTGGCATCTATATCCTTTCTTTTGCTTTGAATATCCAACAAATATTCACTTTTTTAGATTTTGGCTTCAATTAAAAAAATCATTGAGGTCCATTCGATATAAGTTCCAACCATTCATGTCGACCCATGGAATTATACTTCTCATGTTGTCAACTTTATAATGGGAGTAAAATCTTTATCATAGTAAATGCCATCTGTTTAGAAATATCACGTTGAATCAAAATGAGCCTTATATCTTTCAATAAAATCTTGATATATTTATTCAAATTGAATATTCTTTTGCATCAAATAGGTATTTTATTTTGAGGTAACTTGACTAATGCTCATCCATGTATACCTTTCAATGAATTCATCTTCTCATTCTCTTTTTTTCTTTCTTTACTCATTTCTGGTTCCGTAGAGTTTTTAGTTTCAACATTATTTATTCTTTCTATCATATATGCACATCATGGCTTAATTTCTTCAATGTAAAGAATTTTTCTATCCACGAGGCGTCTTATTAGATATCCATAATGGAATATCCTCTCTTGCAACCTCTTGTTGAGTTCCTCCATGAGATAAAAATATCTCTAAATTTTATCTTTTCAAATCACTTGATATGAAAACTATTTTTCATCTATTATCTAGCTCACAAAGAACTTTTACATCTAAGGTTTTCATTTTTCTTCTTATAAATTTTCACCTTAAAATTTCAACTATTATGAAATCATAAGCTTCATGTACCACACAAGCTTATCACGTTCATGATGCACTTGGCTTGTATCAACCACATCTTTATTCTTCTCTACATATGATTTCTCATTAAAAAAAAAATTCATTATGACAATCAGCTCTCTCATTATTGGATTATAGCATCAATCAAGTTTCTTGTCATATGAAGTTCCAGTAAATATAAATACTTCTTATTTTTTGCTCCAAACTTATGTCTCATTTCAATTGACACTTTAACATAACATATACTACCAAATACTTTTAGATGTCTTATGCTTGGCTTCTATATCCAAATTCTTTTATAAGGTGTAACATTATCTATTTTTAATATGAACTCTGTTTATTACATGCATGTTTTATAACATAATTTTTTCAAAATATATATATCATGTAATTTTTTCTTAGCAAATGATGCAAAAGCCCATCTTAAATATGCTTCTATTTCTAGACCATTTTTCTATGAGATCTATTGAATTTATAATTTCCTATATATGGTATAAACATTTAAATAGTTATTAAATTTTATTGGTGGATACATTCCTTACATATGACCTTAAGAATTTCATATATGTGTTTTCTATAGAAGTTAATATGACAACAACACTAGCATACTGGCTTATGATGAATTATAGAGTTAGGGTTAAAGAAGAAGATAGCCAATTTAAAGATAGAGGCTAAAAATGTTATCAAACATTGAAATATAGCCAAAACTTCATAGGTGTAAATGTTGACAATAAAATACATTTCTAGCAATACGATTTACAAAGTAATAGATGTAGAAAAATTACTACATCTCTTGTATATTTGTTTTAGTAATGTTTTCCTTAGCCAGTGGTAACTTATCCAAATCAATACTATCTATTCTTTCAATATTTTCATATTCAGTGGTGGAGCTTTATAATGACTATCTTGATACTTTTGTCTTATCTTTCTTTAGTATGCTTCTTCATTTTGCTAATCTTTTCTTTAATTAGACTTCCAATGCACCAATTTTAGCTTGCCAATAGGTGTACTAAAACTTCATTCTCTTTAGATTGTGGATCAATAATAAGTATTCATTTCTAAAATTATTTCTCTCAAATAAAGTATGTGTGTGATTGATCAAAGACCATTGAAGCCATCAATTATTTTCAAACATTTTCAATATTATGGCTAATTTCCTTCCAATGTTTTTTCCTAAGTTCCTTCATATTGCCTTGATTAACATAACTTTAGGCTCAATATTTCTAGGCAATTTCAAATGTTTTTTTTTTGTTTTATTTCTATATAACCTTTAATTTGGTCAAAGATTAAAACATTTTTTGTAGAGACCTTAGCATACTCTGCTAAATTTACATAACCTTTGCTTTTAACAAAGTTACGCATTCAATCTTCCAATAAGAAATCCCTATAATAAATTTATGCCTTGATTTCATTTAACTTCATAATAACTTAACCTTGTCTCTCAATTCTATTGATTCATTTTCCAAAAATCTCTGGACTTTCTCCTCCGCAAGATTTAATTGGTGTCCATAATATTTTGAAAGAGCAAAATTTGTTATGTAATTTTGAAATTTGCATATTCAATTCAAGATTTTTATCTTTTTTAAAAGTACAATGCCATCTTTCTGTATTATCAAACTTAGAACAAAGTGCAAGAACACTAGTGACTTCCTCTTAGATATTTCATTGTGGACAATAGAGACTAAATTTTACTTAAAAAAATAATATTATCCCTATCTTTTAACTTTGTCTTTTCTAGTATTTCCTATTTGGTGTAAGAGCAAGTTGAATGATTTAGTGAAG
>CM035416.1:198527956-198555456 GCA_020310875.1 Ceratopteris richardii
AGAGAGAGAGAGAGAGAGAGAGAGAGAGAGAGAGAGAGAGAGAGAGACGCAGAAAATATGGTACCTGTTGTTCATTACAAGTTCTCCCGAATCGCCTGTACAAAAAATCTGAAGCTAGAGATTCGCGCATGGAAACTCCTGGACAGGATCTAAACAGTATGCCGCTACAGATGTAGACTTATGTGCGCACTCTCTGAGAGAGAGAGAGAGAGAGAGAGAGAGAGAGAGAGAGAGAGAGAGAGAGAGAGAGAGAGAGGGATGGCTTGCTATTTGCCCTGGAACTATTTAGACTAAATAATGTGCATTCAACGCCGTGAGATCTATCCTCTCACACACAAACGCCCGGAACAATGATTCAGCTCAAATAACTTATCTGCTTGTTTCGAAGGATGTCTCGTCTCACAGATCTGGGTAGAGAAAAGAGATGGCTCCAGCTCAAGTGTGCGCATTGGGTCTTTCCTCCGAAATTGTTTGCAGCAAATAAATACGAAATTGTCTGACCCCTCAAGAGCGGCGATTTTTGGCCAGTGGTTCAAAGACAATTCCCCCAACCCCGACTTTATCTGCTTACAAGAGATTAAAATCGACGCAGATGATCTCCAGAAACGGCTCAAATGCATTTCTCCGAACCACCTTTGGCTCTCCACTTCGCATCCTAGGGGGGCGGGGGGCACTGCGATTGGTATTAGTCACTCTTGGTCCGGCAGATTGACCTTGACTTGTGAAGATCGGAATCATCGTTGGATTGCTGCCACTATCGGGTTCCCTTGTCAGTTCAATGTGGTCTCAATTTATGCCCCTAATGGTGAAGCATACCGAATCGATATGTGGGCTTCCCTTGATGCCCTCTCACACAATGTTTTGATTTGTGGGGACTTAAACATGGTCGAGTTTCCTGAGGACCAATGGAAAAACAAGGGGAAAATTATTGACGGTCGGGAGAAAGAGATATGGGATAAAATCAAGCTCCATCTCGACCTGGTCGAGGTGGAAGACATGAAGGGGTTCTCCTGGTCAAATCTCCAATTGGGGGACTCTCTGAGGAAAGCAAGACTTGATAGATGTTACATCGACCAAAACACCATCCTCCAGTGCTGAAAACATATAGGTGTCTAGAGACCTGCACTAGTTCTGCAAGAAAATTGCATCAATCACATCACAACACTTGGCTACACGGGTTACACATCGGCTATGGAAAGGGATTGCGGTCTCACCTTAATGGGATCATAATTAATTTCCATACTAATGTGCTAATCTTTTGTAGCAGATCTTTTCCATTAGCACGACAATCATCATGCAAACCGAAGAAGGACCATCAAAAGCAGGCCCCAGCGCACCTGTAGCACCTATCGGTATTTTACTCGCTCCGATGGCTCCACCGCCAGAATTTCAAGGTTTCCCAGGACCCATGCCTATTGACGACCCTCCTCGAGGCTATACTGAGAAGATTCATCACAATTCTCATTGGCTTCAAGGGCTGGTAGGACCATTGGCGGATGCTGAGTTTATGTTTGAGGCTAATTTGACTTTTGATGACTGTACATGGGGAAAATATCAGTTCTTCTCAAGAGAGTTTGAAGGGCTACAGAACACACAAGACTTAACACATGTTTGGGCAAGAGCCGGCTTCACAGAGTATTTCAGTGAACCTTTGCCTAAACCTGACTTTTACAGATGCTATTACTTAATCACCACGTTGATAGTTTCGGAGAATAAGGACCTGCCCAAAACTTTTATTTTGCCATCTTTAGTGAACGATCCACCATATAAAAGATTTTATCTTTCTAAAGATCTGATTCGAGCTGCCATCAAGATTCATGGAACCCACACGCCCACAGAGCGAGAAAGGTTAGTTCCAGACCCAACGAAACGTGGTGACGTCACTAAGTGGGAGGAGATTTCAGCGATCACACCTGAGCTTTCAAAACCACTACGGATATGTATGCAGCATTTTGCTTTCCCCGCTCAGGACATATTCACAATGCCTCACAAACGAATATGGTTTGGTTTGTATTTATCTTGTATTGGACCCCAGACTGTTGATCTAGCTAGCTGGATCATTGATCAGATGTATTTAGCACAACATAGATGGGAAAGAAAGAAAGTCATCAATGGATGTTGCGCACTGACTAGAATTGTATATATGTGCTTAGCTTACGATTTACCTATCGAGCGAGCAATGACAAGTGAGGAGCTGAAAGCCTTCAAGGGAACAACAAAGAAAGCTAGGAAGCCCAGCAAAGGAAGGGCAGGAAAGCGAATGAGAGGAACTATCCCCTGCCTTCAGGTGCGAGAATCACCCTCATCACAACCATCTCCAGAGCAGTCTCCGACAGAAGCCACTCCCGCAGTACAACCTATTCGTATACGGTTATCAAGACCAGTTGTAACGGAGGGCACTACCAGCACAGTTGCTCCTCAAGCAGCCACAGTCCCAGGACCTACCACCACTACGGCAGAAGTTCCCACCACTATCGGTGCGGAAGCTTTCTCTTTTCCGATACCCCATTTAGAAGCAGAACAAGCAAATACCACATTTGATTTTGAGATGCAAGACGTATTTTCAAGTGAATTTCAGTTTTCAGAAGGCCAGATCTTCTCTCAGGAATATGAAAGGCCCAGCTACCCTACCACACCGCGAGATCAACCACAAGGACAAGTAGTGTCTAGTTCCGAGGAAGAAAGAACAGAAACCGATGAAGATGAAGGCGATGACGAAGCCAGTCAGGGAACTCATGAATCCCAAGAACATGTGCAAACAGACGAACAAGGACAACAAACGGACACCCAAGGTGACACGAGCACACATGAAGAAGAAACCTTCGAAGCAGCAGCTTATACACTGGCCATCAAAAAGTTATACCGTACTATGGAAAAGGTTTGGGCACGCAAGAAGTTGACTGACGAAGAGAGCCAAACCCTCATAGAACAAGAGCTTGTCTCGGGCGGGTTCGAAGAAGTATACATCAGAGGTTTTAGAGAGCTTGTCAAATCAGTTGGACCCACTAAAGCCTTAAGATATTTGCAGAGAAAACCGCTACCGCAGTATGATCCTCGCAGAATCCGTCTACTAACCAAACCTGGTGAATATATTCGGGTACCCACCGGCGGTCAGCCTTCAGAACAGGCTAGGGAAGCACGTCTTGTCCCTGAAGGCTCTTTGGCAGAAGAAGCCATCCTCGTAGATTCCCCACCCCGTGTTACTACTGTACATACCTCCACAGTTACCGAAGTACCTATCACCCCAACTGCTCCTCCTTCACCTCCCATCCATCGAGCCTCCCCTATTCACTCCCCTTCTCCCAGAACAACATCCTCTTTCTCCGGTGGAGTAGCAGAAGTCGTCCTTACACCCATTCATCCCACAATTCCCGCACCCACTCAACCTAGTCTACCCTCTAACACATCCACCTTTCTATCCAACCCATTTCTCCATCCATCTTTTCCATCCTTCCCCACACCTCCAAGACCCCTTTTCCCATTCCCATCGCCATTAACCTTCTCCCCAGTCTCACCTCCCCGACCCACCGTAACCCCTCTTTCCTCTTTCCACCAAGCCGTCCAAGACAACCCCTCTGTAAATTACTCCTCAACCTTTGTAAATCCTGTATTTACACCCACACACTTACCCACGATCACACCACTATTCACAGTCACCGCACTCGACACCACATCTAGCGATATGGATATATCACCACCCACCGCACCACCACTCACTTCATTCACGACACAACCATACATAAGCACACCACAATTTTCCACAATCACCACAGCATCCACTTTCCCACCCCCTTTTCCCTTACCCCTTGCATCAACACCCACTCACACTACAACTGCATCTGCACTTAGCACATCACTAATCTTATCACCCACCATCGATGCGGCATTTCAACAGATGTTTACATGTATGACTCAAGTGTGCAATGAGTTTACATCTTTAGGAACAAATTATCAAGCGCTCCAAAAGACAATGAATGAATTACAGTCGAAGCTTAATTCATTGTCGATTGAGAATGCTTCATTGAATACTCGATACCAAGAATTACGCGAGGCATACCACAAATTGGAAGTAGAAAGTGAAGAGAAAGCCAAGGAGGCCACTGCTGATCTTGACAATTTGTTAAGGGCCCAGACAGTTCGCAATGCAACGCTTACACGGAACATGGGCTTACTTAGAAGACACCTAGCAGCAGCAAAGGAAGAGAACCTGCGGCTACAAGAGCAGAACATAGAAAATTTAGAAGCTTCTCTCGATCACCCAGTCCAACCATTAAGTCCTAGCCGGTTCAAAGCAGTGCCCTCCGAATCAATGAAAATGTTACTCGATGATCACATCAGATTGCTCGATGAATACGATTGAATGAACGAAGAATATCAGAAGCTGAAAGAAGATCATAAACTACTCCAGCTCAGAGCACCTGCAACACAAGGACTACCAGCAACACAAGGATTACCAGCTCCTGCGGACCCATCTCCCGACATCCTAGAGGAACTCAACGCATTACGGGCCTAGGTATCAACTCTTGAATCAAGGATAGCTATATACGAAGCACCACCAAGGCCGGATTCCCCACCAGAGCTCCCAGCCGATGAAGAAAATGTAACCATTCCGGTGGAGGAAACCTTTGAAGAAGCCTACGAACTGTGAAGAGAGATGGTGGATGCAATCCAAAGATGAGTAGGTGCCGCTACAACCAGCTTCACACCAGCCAACTGAGACTTCAGAGTTGATTAGTAGACCCTTTGAGCTTCCTAAATCCACCAAAATATCAGCCAAGTACTTTGGAACATGTATCCCAAAAGTTTAAGTCAAGACAGGCTAGTTGCGAAATGACTAGCTCCCAAAACTTGCTATTTTTGGACATACACCTGCTGGAAAAAATGAACAGTGCTCTCAACCTGGAAGGAATTAGAAAAATTCCTTTTGGGCATAGCAAATAGACTTAGCAAGCTTCCTATTCCAAGTTAAAACACTTCAAATGATGGACTGAGCACTGAGAACAAGTTTCATCAAGTTCTGGAACATTCCCACAATTCTCGGGGCTCTGCAGAGATAGACCAGTAAGCAGTAAAATGCAGATATCTCCAAAAGTATAAATCCAATGACTTTGAAAATTTATAGGTAGAAACTAGACAGTGAGAGCTATCCAACGCACTTTAAAACACTGAAAAAGGTTCAGTAAAACTCGAGATATGACCTTCTGAAGTTACTGCTCTGAGTGAGTATAGCAGAGAACAAAACAGAGAGGTAGATGATAATAAATGTATAGATTCACATATGATTACAACCACATTGGCAATGAATCTTTGCACAATGGGAGTAGAATGATAGAGCTATGGAGTAAGCTCTTCAATCTCTACAAAATGACATCAAGTGGTCACGTACAAGGCTTGCTAATCGCCTCTTCCTTCTTGCTCCTTTTATAGCTATTCTTGGAGGGAGTTTTGAATTCGAATTCGAATGGCTCCACCTAAAAGTGATCCCCAAAGTTAGGAGAGATTCCCTCAGCTCAAAAATTCGTGATTTTGGTAGTTGGAGCCACGAATTTGCTTTTACATCATGGATGAGGTAAGCCATCCTTTTACTTTTTTCTTTTTCCATTTACAAGAGATAAAATGTACTCTTTTACAAGAGGTGTTCACATGACTACTCATGTGACTTACAAATGAGGATAATATCAAGCATATCAAGCATGTAGGCTTGGGAAAAATGCACCAACACGAACCACAACCCATCCTAGGCGGACGAGTCACGGCTGAAGGCCAGATGACTTATGAGCTTCCAACCCCCGCATGGATGAAGACAGTTGAAGAGCTTGGAACCACCCACTCAGCACGAGTAGAGGTGCAGCTGCATGCAATGGCAATGATTGAGGAAAGAATTTTACAGTCGCCCTACTTCGCTCACTTGGCCCCTCGCAGATACATATCAGGGCATGAGCTACAGTACAAACCGTATTTTATGCTAATGGCCGAGTATCAGTTGGCCATAGAGAAAGAAACAGGCAAGAAACCATCTCACGCTACTCAGTTTGAGCCTGATGATTTGCCACTGGATGCGCAGCAAGGCGAGATTTATCAACCAGAGTGGCGCAAAGATCTTTTACAAGAATATCCTGAGATGATGAGTACTTGGGTAAAGGCACCACTACATTTGAAATACAACCCATGTTGGGGACCAGTGCCACGTCGCCGCTCCTGGACAACATTTGCTATTAAAGTACAGAACAACAAGCAGTGCCAGGATTGGTTAAATTACCCATATTTCAAGCCACTCATAGAACTACCGACAGTGGGATACATGATGGCCACGATTTGTCACTGGCTCCCTTGCTTGAAACACATGGACGATATAGCAGCGCACATGACTGTCAAAATCTTTGACATGATGCAAATGGTTTTCAAAGTCTTCCGTCGTGTAAAGGCACCTCATGTAAACACCCCGGGCTTCGAGCATGGCAATCTAGATCTTGCATATGATATGAGTACAATGCCATCGCTACAGGTGTGTTATGCCTAGCATTGCAGAATTAAAGATTTACCGGCGTGCTACAAGCAAACCTTCGAAGAAATATTCACAACCGGTTTCTGGGAATACCATTCAGAAGTGTTCATCAGCAGGCCTACACACCTCTTGCACTTATTTGCCTGTGAACAGATGGTATATTCCACACATTATCGACTCCCGCCACCCGATGAACCGCAACCAATTGATTGGGAGAAACTCGAGGCAGATTTGGCCCGAGGCATTCGAATATCCGAACACACTCTCGCTCAGGAACTCCTCCAGAATTACATGCGACAGACCGCACAACAAGGTTCTGTCGAGGACGACAGAAGCGAGAGGGAGGGGGGTGTTGGCAGTAGCCAGAGGCATAGAAGACGCGGAAGCATGTAAAGGCAGAGCAGGGAGTCAGTCGGATCTTTTTTCAAAGAATTATGTTTTAAAATACTTTTCAAAAACCTCCAACAGTGATTTTTATCACTATTGTAACATATGTAACATAGAAAAACACTTTTCTTAATTTCTAGCTCCATTTTGTGCAAGCCGAGGAGTCCTCGAGCTTGAGGAGCTTAGGTAGAATGAGCATATCAATTTTGGTTATTTTTAGACACCGTTTACCCTCTCAAATAGCGCATATGACCTATTTTTTAACTATGCCGGTCACTAGATGTGAAACCAGTCAAAACTAGTCTAGAATCTATAAAAAGAGCTAGAGAGCTCATTTTTGAGGTGACTTAGTGTTGGTTAGTGTGAGCTCAGAGCTATTTTGAGTTTGTAATTGAGATCTTGAGCAATAGAGTTGATTTCTCACCTTCCATTGTGTCTTGCTTGTCTCTTCGTAGTGTGTGTGTATGTGTGTGTGCATCTCTATGCTTCTCACCTTCACTCTCACTTCATCTCACATTCATGATCTTCATATCACTCCTATCTCTTCCGCAAATTAACATTAAGGAGGTGGAGCTTCTTAACGTGGTTCTCACCATTGTGCTAGAGCAACAAAGAGAAACAGTGTATCGGAGGCTCTCACGTCTTGAAGAAGAAGTGAACAAAGGTAACTTGCAATGCCAAAAAGGTCTTTTGAAAATCAGGGGAAGACTAAGATTCGAGGAGGAGGTTCAAAGGAAAAATCTTCAAATATTCTTCAAAGATTGGTGGGCAGGGAAGGCCGACAAACCATCGAAAAAGATGTGTAACATCCTCAAAAAGAAACAAGCTAGGGAATCTATCCCCTTTTTGGTCGATAACAATGGGATCGAGTGTAGCACAGAAGTTGAGAATAGATCTATCATCGTTGAGCACTTTATCCATCTTCTCGGGGTCTTGACTCCCCTTTCCCCGCACAAGCGTGACTCGATGGCAACCATCTCAAGGGTTGCTCAATCTAGAATCCCATAGCACATGATTTCGCTACTGGATGCTAACATTTTAGAATGAAATTATCGAGGTTATTGATGCTCTTCCCAATGGAAAAAGTCCGAGTCCTGATGGCCTCACCAATGAGTTTTTCAAGTCCTTCAAGCATGAGGTGGCCACCCCACTACGTCTGGTGTGGCAAGAGGCTCTCTCCTTTGGCACCCTCCCTGAGTGTGTTAATAATGGTGTCATCAAGTTAATTCACAAAAGGGGAGATAAGAACAAAATAGAAAACTCGCAGCCGATTGCCTCCAAACTGGATACAAGATAATTGCCAAAGTTATCACCAACAGAATCTCTTGTCATTTAAAGTCATGGCTTTGTGAGGACTAGAAAGGTTTTATCCAAGGTAGATCTATACTTGAAGCAATTGTCGATATTTGGGAAGGCCTTGCGTTTGCTGAGGAGTCTGCACAAGATCTGGTATTCATTAAGATCGACTTTGACAAAGCGTATGAGAGATTGGAATGGGACTTTATTCTTCAGTTACTGAAAGACCTTGGATGTAGCCAAAAGTGCACGAAGATGGTTTCCACTCTTCTCAAAAATGCTTCAACTAGAATAAATATCAACGATAAGCTCTTTGAGCCCATACGTTTAAAAAGATCTATCAGGCAAGGCTGCCCTTTGGCTCCACTGCTCTTTGCTATCACCTCAAACGGCCTCAGTCGCCTATTAAAGCAACACATGGACTCTGGCAATCTCAAGGGTCTTTCCCTACCTCTAAATCACAACCAAATGATTACACTCTTTGCCAATGACATGAATGCCTTTGTACATAATGATATGAACAACATTGAGGTGTTCTGGAGTTGCCTCGACACCTTTTGTGTGGCGTCAGGTTCAAAAATCAACCATGCCAAAACTGCTTTCAGAGCGATCTGCGGACCTCCACCCGAATTGTTGTTAGATCAGGGATGTCAAGTTATCCCTAGAGGTCAAGTCTTCCATCTCCTTGGCATTCCAATGGGCTTTGACATCACAATGGACCAATGATGGAACGAAGCTGGATAGCAAACTAAATCATCAGAAAGGTGTGCACGTCAACTTGGCAGGGTGTGCTATGGTTGTTAACACATTTATGCTTGCTACGACAATTTACTTTATCTCGTGTTGGAGGCCTAAGGAGAAAGAGTTGGCCAAAGTGGAAAGAATCTGTAGAAACTTCCTTTGGACTGGGAACCCCAACAGGAGGGGGATTCCCAAAATCAAATGGGAAACTTGCATTAGCTCAAAAGACTTAGGGGGCTTGGGTATTTTGGATATCGTAGGGTTGGTTGACAAGCTAGCGGCAAAGTGGCTTATCAAGGCTTGCAGCAATAGTGAGTCCTCTTGGGATAAATTCATCTTCAGAAATAGGGAAGATCTTACCCTATTTCTCACGCTTTTGTTCTCACCCCACCCGATGTCCCCTAAAGGCTCTAGCCTCGTGTGTTCTTTATGGAAGAGTTGGAACAAAGCCAAACATTTCATCAGAATCAATGATGAGTGGAAGTGGGCACAATGATGAGTGGAAGTGGGCAGCTGGGATAAGACAAAATGACTCTATATGGTTCCTGATCAGCGGCATTAGCGGGTGGAGCCTTGGAACCTCCAAACTGCAAAGCGATTATGGAACAAGGGGTTCAAACAGTGGAAACAGCTCTGGAAACAAGAGACCAGCCAATGGATTAGGTTCGAAGACTTAGACCCGAGACATAGAGTTACCCTCGAGGAATGGACTCTTCTTCAAGGTAGGTGTTTAGCGCGGGACTACTCAACTATCCGCCTTCTCTGCGGTCAGGACCTTCCTTGCTTGGAGGGCCTTAAATGAAGCAATGGTAAGAAAATATCCAGAATCCCCAACTTCAAAGAGAACTTAGATGTTCATCACACCCTCAACAAGAGGTGGTGCCTTTCTTGGACCAAACTTTGATGGGAACTAAAGTTCATGTCTATTTGGCACCCCCTAATTGAGATCAAAAAGTACGTTCTCATGTGGCAGATCTTGTATAAGGGAATCTGGTCCAATGCAAGGGCTAACAAAATCTGTGGTGTGCTGCCATGGTGCAAGCATTGCCATCGATGCATCGAAGATTTAGCTCACCTGTTCTTCAATTGCACTAGGTCCCGTGTTATCTGGCATCATTTTACGCAGGTATTGAGACTCACTAACCAAATCAATTGGCAACAGGCATTGTTGGGTGAGGCGGTCGGCTGCTCATCGAGGCTGTGGAATGCCATCAGGGGTGAGACTCTTTGGAAGATTTGGAGGGAGCAATGTGCTATCAATTTTGGCCAAACTCCTAAGGAATGGTCGATCGAGAAATCCTTGTTTCTTCTAGGTAAAATAATCTCCCGAGATAAGAGATCTCCACCGTTTAGACATCACTATATTTATCTCCTCGAAAACAACAAGTTGAAATCCAAATGGGTCCCATATGAGGGAGATGATAAATTTATCTGCCTCATTTGTAATGCCCTCTAGCTTGCCTTACTCCTCCCCTGCATTGTAAGATTTGGGGAATCTCATGGGCAATAGTCCCATTCATTTGTAACTTTTTTTCTTTATTTTAATTAAAGTCCGGGAGAATAGGGTAATGCTTCCTTTAAAAAAGAAAGAGATGCCGTGAACATCTTAATTTCCAAAGATGCTTTGCGTAGACCTCGCCGCGCATCGGTTGGACTTCTTACCAACCGGGATTATAAGATCTTTGAGCATCCACAATTTATCTATAATAGGCACAAAATGTATAATTGGGACTTCTTACCAACCGGGCTGATAAGATCGTTGATTATCCACAATATATATAAAATAGGCACAAAATGTATTATCTGTTTATGTAAAGTCGGAGGGACACTGAAAATTATATCCGAAATAATCACAAGAGTCACCATCAAATGTTTTGCGGAAAGAATCGATCAGATTCTTTTTTTTTCACAAATTAGTAGGACACAATAGAAATAGAGCTTTCTGCCCACTTACATTACGCATGACACACGCACACAGAGTTTCATGGCCGTTTTCTTATCGATCCTTTCTTGGAGCTTGGGTGGTTTTTCGTGTTGTATCAAATTGTGCACAACTATAGTGGAATAAGTTTTGTGAACACTTCTCAACTATGAATTGGTCAAGAGTGCCCTCCAACGTTTGGGCGAAGAACCACTATAAGTGTGTGTTGAGCCTGCCCTTCCTCACCATTCTTGAGAACATCGCTTATCCCTTGGATCGTGGCTAGATACCCGATAATGGAAACATCTCCCATCCACTCTATGGCGAGTTTGGGTGCATTGATGGTTTTGTCCCGTGTGGTTGGCTTGTCTTCGACGGTCTTCTAGTGGCCTTCGGGCCAAGTTGGTTGTCCCATTGGTTTGGGTTGCTCAAAGGGAAAGTGTCCCATTAAACTTTGCATTTTGCCTCTTCCATGTGGATTCAGGCCAAGATGGACCTCCCCTTGGATAGGTGTGTATCATTTGGTATCAAAGCTTTGGCTCTTGGTCGGGTGCATTTTTTGTTGTCTGTGGTGCCATGGCCCACCCATCGGCAAAGGGCTAGAAGGTGTGTTTTTTTTATATGAAGGTCATCATCGGTGCTCCGTGTTTTGGATGTCTTGCACTTGGTAGTATTTGGGGAAAAATTTTGTTGTGAGTCCCATGTGGGCTAGTCTATTCTGTTTGGGCCATTGGAAAAGGAAATGAGTGGCGAATCAATGTTGAAGGTCCGAGTCGTACAGGTCAAGGGGTCGGTGTGGCAGACCACCCAAATTTATGGGATCCCTTATAAGGCTCAATTATTACCCAATAGTGTGTTTGTGGGTTGGACCTTTGTGCCCACTCTCTCTTCTCTGACTTCCCTAATAGGCTAGACTAGTGTTGAAGTTTCCTCTGCTTTCTCCCTGTGAGGAGGGAGGTAGATCCTCCATAGGTAGGCAAGGAAGCCATGTTATCTGGGTCAAGGGTAGCACAATAAGTTGCCCAAGGGTGGGTAAGTCACGAACCACTAGGAGGGCCCCTCATCAAGGTAGCTAAAACTATGAGTGACAATAGATAGTTTCACTATGCTCCTCTAAATGGAGGACGTAGTTGGATAAAGTGCAAAGATACATTTGTTGGAAAGTAGTTGGAGCAAACATTGAGTGCATTGCATCGCACATTCTCATGCTGGACATGTTCATTGGTTATTTGAAAGATCGTTGGGAATAGTGAGTTGAAGGATGGCCATCGGGCTAGGACTTGGTCCTTCTATTCATGTCATTTTGTTGGTTGTACCTGCAGGTCCTTTCGAGGTTGGGGTGAGTGTGTTTTGGAGATTGGCCGACGGGCTATGACTTGGCCCTCCCAATCTGACCATTTTGTGGGTTGTGATCGTGGGTCCCTACGAGGCCGAGGTAAGTGAGTGGAAGGTTGGCCGTCAGGTTGGGACATGGTCCTCCCATGCATGTTGTTTTGTTGGTTGTGCCTGTAGGTCCCTATGAGGCTAGGGTAAGTGAGTTGAAGGTTGGCGAGCAGGTTGAGACTTGGTCCTTCCATTTGTGCCATTTGTGGCTAGTGCCCGTAGGTCCCTATGAGGCCGGAGTAGGTTTGGGTTGAAAGATGTGCCTAGGAGTCCTTTTGAGGCTGGGACAAGTAAGTTGAAGTTTGGCCGATGAGTTGGACATGGTCCTCCCATCCATGCCATTTGGTTGGGATATGCCCATGGGTTATTTCGAGGCCCAGGTAAGCGAGTGAAAGGTTGTCCATCGGTTCTAAAGATAGCCCTCCTGTTTGGGCGGTTTTGTGGAGTTGAGCCCATGGGTCCCTTCAAGGCCGGGGCAAGTGAGTTGAAGGTTGGCAGATAGGTTGGGACTTGGTCCTCCTACTCATGTCGTTTGTCGGGATGTGCCCACTTTGTGCCCGGTGCAAACGTTTTCAAGCAAGTTGGCTAGCATGAACGTAAGTCACATGATGCACCACACATCGATGCCTTGAATGATAGCATAGCTTGGGTCGTTGATAGGACTATTCCTAAGGTTGGTGTTGCTAAGAAGTCCCTTGGTGGTTGGGGCATTCATTTCAAGTGGATAGACCGATGAGTGTGTGGCCTTGCCCTCGTATCTATGCCTTATGTCGGGTGCTATCTATGGGTTCCTTCGTGGCCGAAGCAATTATTTCAAGTGGACTAGCTGATGTGAATGTAAGATGCACTATGCACTGCATGTCTTTTGCCTTGTGTATCATAAAGTGGGCCATAGATAGGCCAGTTTGGGGGTTGGTCAGTGCCTTGTGTATCATAAAGTGGGCCATAGATAGGCCAGTTTGGGGGTTGGTCAGTGGGTGTATGGCATTTCCCTCCCACTCGTGCCTTAGGTTGGTGCTATTGGCACATCCCTTCATAGCTGGGGCATTTGTTTAAAGTGGGTTGGAAGGTGCATGTGTGGCATTGCCCTCCCATCCATGCCTTTGGTTGGTGCTGCATGAGGGTCTCTTCATGGTTGAGGCATTCATTTCAAGTGGGTTGGAGGGCAAGTGTGTGAACTTGTCCTCCTGTCCATACCTAAGGTTGGTGCCGCCTGTAGATCCCTTCATTGCCAAGGAAAAGTGAAAGGCTATCCTATCCATGCCCAAGTTGGTTGTAGCCCATGGGTTCCTTTGTGGCTAGGACAAAGTAATGTTGGCCGGCATGAAGATAGTTTGCAGTGTGCACAGCACATCTGTGCCTTGAGATAAAGTTAGTGTGGACCACCAATAGGTTTGTTTTTGGGTGGTCGACAAGTTTGTAAGCCATCATGTTGCATCTCCATGAGTGTAAGTCCGCAAATGCCATCTCAGGTGTGCCCAACGTTGGGGGACACCCACGAGTTCCTTCATGGATGCAGTTTGTCCCAAGCATTTAGTATGGCTAGCTTGCATATATTGTTTCATGCAATAAGTCACTTCATCGCATTGTAAGCCCATTTAATCATGATAAATCGCATGCGTTCTTAGTCATATGTGTGGCAGGTTTGAGAAGTTTCTGGAACATAGTGTAGTCGGCCATCGATAGGTCCTTCTCCCTTATTCTCATATCTTCCAAGGTAGGAGCAATTTTTTACATAATATTGGCATGGGGCCTCAGTATTACACTTGGGTCCCTCCCTTGTGCGGATTGGCTAAATTTGCCATGTGATGACAAAAAGCATATGGAAGACTAGTGGCAAATTGAGTTAGAGGGACTAACCATCCTCTTTGAAGATAGGATCTTATTGCAAGTTCCTCAAACCAAAGCAGCACATTTTGCCTACTTGGAGGTAAAGCACTTTGACCCAAACTATGAGGTCCATCTCATATTAGTGTTAGCACTGCTTTTAGAGCATATTTTCTAAAAAAAAACATTTTCTCATAGGATTAAAGGAAACAAGAATGTCATATTTTTCTACACATAAAAAAGATCCTATTTCTCAATTTTCCTAATCCTTCATTAGCAAACAACCCTTTTTTGGGCATTTTCTGCCTAATGGATAGATAGATACATAGACATCTAGCTAGCTAGCTAGCTAGCTAGCTAGATAGATAGATAGATAGATAGATAGATAGATAGATAGATAGATAGATAGATAGATAGATAGATAGCTAGATAGATAGATGGATAGATAGATAAATAGATAGATAGACATATAGATAAATAAGTAAATATATATATATAAATAAAGAAAGAATTGAAGATAGATAGATAGATAGATGGATAGATAGATAGATAGAAAGATAGATAGATAGATGAATATATACACACATAGTAGGTAGATAGATAGATAGATAGATAGATAGAAAGATAGATAGATAGGTGACACAATTTCATCGCTATAAAATTGCAAAACGCGTCGCAATGAGCGTCGAGCATGCACCGTCGATTAAACGACGAGCCAAATGACGTTTTTTTCGACGTGTGGCACGACGGGGTGTGGGACGCTCGCATAGCACATCGCTAACATGACAGTTTTAATCAAGGTCGCATAAGCGATGCTTTTTGCATCGCATAAGCGACACTTTTTTGTGTCGCATAAGTGACGCTAAAAAATGTCGCTTATACGATGTCAACTCTAGTGGTTTTTTGACACGTTAGCATCGCTTACATGACGGTCTGTTGACAGAAAAAAATTAAAACATTGGAGGCTCTTTGATCCGCATTTTCACGCATCTGATCGAAGAGCTATCCAACGTTCGCAATTGGGCTGTGCTTACAAGCTGAAACAAGTATATGCAGAATTGTTGTTTCACCTAAGCTCTCTCTTATTGTCTCCCTCTGTGTATATTTCTCTCTTTATACATCTTTCTCTCTTTGAATTCTCTCTGTCTCTCTCTCCTCTCTCTCTCTCTCTCTTCTTTCTCTCTTTATTGTAGGTTATTCAAGAAGCTAACCAAGCAAAAAGTATGGCTAAGTATTGTAAGTGTACAATTTCTATTCTTTGTATATCATTTGAATTGTGTTATTTTCATTAGATAGCATACTCACACTTATTGATATGCACTTATATACTTATACATGATGAAGATGCACTTTCACACATATACACATATACACATGCACATACACACACATATATACACACAGATACATGTGCACATACACTTAGATATACACACATATACACATGCATATGCACAAACATTTCTACAACCACATAAAAAGACTTACATGCATGCATTATTGCATATATATATATATATATATATATATATATATATATATATATATATATATATATATATATATATATATATATATATATATATATATATATATATATATATATATATATACACACACACACACACACACACACACATACACACATTAACATATACGTAAATACATGTATATGCACATCCACATGCATGCACATTCACATGCATGCACATGGATGCAAATGGAAATGCATCCACATACACATGCATGTTTCATACATTTACACATGCATATACATATATTATACACATATATATGCACATATGTACACACACATATACACATGCACACACACATGCACATACCTACATATACACATATACATGCACATACACAGATATACACATAGAGTTACACATATACATGCACATACATATGCACACACATACACATGCACATGCACATACTCATACACACATATACACTTACACATGCACATGCACATACATACATATACACACACATACACATGCACATACATACATATATACACACATACATATACACTTACATACACACATATGAATGAATTATATAATTAAAGTATTAAAACACATGCTTAATATAAACAATAATAACAATCAATAGAACAAAACTCTTCATTACTTAATACCATACACACAATTCAAAACATAACTGAAATGAAAAAAAAAAAATATATATATATATATATATATATCAATGTAAATACATATAATCCAATGTCATAATCAACTAGAATCCTAATCGTCATCATCATCAACAGCATCCTGATCATCCTCATCCTCATCCTCATCGTCATGATCATCGTGTGACGATCGAGATCGTCCCTCCTGTGTCTGTCTCTCCACCTCATCCATATGTGTCTCTCCATAATACTCTTGTATTACATATAACAAACATAAATAAATAAAACAATTAAACCATTAATAAAAATAAAATAATTATATAAATTTTAATAATACTCACAAAGGCATTCGGATGATCTCGCATATACTCGATCAAACGCCTATCCAAAATGTGTAGCATACTGTTTTGTAGGATATCGGCCATAATCCGTTCGATGCATTGAAACAAATAAAAAAGATAAGTTGCTTTGCATTTTAATTAAAATAAAAAATATACTCACAATAACACATATACTTACAAATGTAGCTACATAACCATTATGGCCCATTTGGCCTAGGTGTGATGTGTGGCCCGACTCCACTCTCTTCTTTGCAGCAGCCTATTTATTTAAGAAAAGAATACATAAATTAAATGTAAAAAATTACTAAAATATATAAAAATTATAAATATAAACTATTAATTTGTGTACCTTCTGCTGAGAAAATGACTCCTGAAGACGTAGGTGTCTACGAAAAAACTACCACGTCTCAAGTGGTATGTTAGGTCACCTCTTATTTTTTTCCACCATACAATATCTCCTGTTAATTTAATCTCAAACAGAAAAAAAAAATCAGAATACATACACATATATACACACACATACACATACACATACACATACCCACATACACATATACATGCAAACATATGTGCATACATATATGTATACATATACACATATACATACATATCACATAAACACACATATACATATCCACATATATATGTACACACACATGCATGCATATAAACTCATTCATACAAAATACATGCATTTATCCCACAATAATGTGTAGTTGTGTATATGTGAATATGTGTGTATGTGTAAATGTGTATATGTGAATATGTGTGTATGTGTAAATATGCATATGTGAATTTTTTGTGTATGTAGATAATCAGATTATTAATATCAAATACCATTATTTGTAGATTCTGATCAATCAGATGGAACTCCACCACCGTCTCCTCATCGTGCAACCACTATATATTGTAAGTATATCAAACATTTAATTTTAAATATATTTGATGGATACATAACTTATATTTTTTTGTGTTTCTTATTATGTGCAGATTCCGATCAATCAAAGGGTACTCCACCACCTCCTACCCATGCAACGACTTCACATGTGTCCTCCGATAGGAATTATGATGAATTTTACTATCAAGAGCATATTATATGTTTGTGTAACTCTTGTTATGGCACGTATCGAATACCATGATTGGAATGTATTGAACATGAGGCAGAGTATGGTACTTTTGAGCGTGCACCATCACCTGGTCAACGTGATAATGCTTGGGTATGTATTTTTTATATATATTAATGTCATTATTTTACTTAAAAACCATATACAAAAGCAAATTATTGTTGATATACAGGAATACTTGCTTGATGATGATGATGATGATAATTTTTCTCATAATGTTAATATACCTCGTACACGTCATGGACTTGTTGTTCATCAATTACAAGCAGAGGTTTCTAGAAATCCTCTACCTCCTGGTTTAGAGACTGAAACAGCTGGAGATTATTTTTTGTCTGCTCGTGATCATTCTTTAGTACAAACATATGATAGAAGAAGATATGGAGGATGGAATAGAGGACCACTTCCTTTAGATGGAGAGGTTTTCAACTTTTGGGGTAATCGCTATATGATTGCTCCATCCACTATTACTAATGTTGGTCGTGGTCTCTTTATTGTAGAGGCTTTGTATGTGCCTCCGAACTCTGAAGTCACTCTTATGTCATTTTGTGGTCCTATATATGGATGGGGAGATTGGCATCAACTTTCATGTTATGCTCAAAGCATGAGTACTTATGGAATATGCTTGAACGCAGCATCCCTTACTAGTAGAAGGATTTTACATGCAGAAAATGAAAGATGATATATTGATGGAAGTCCTTACACACATGGAAATATAGCAGGTTTAATAAACAGTAGTTGAGGGTTACATAATAGTTCAAGGACTAATTGCACATTTAAGGAGCGTGAAAATATTCATGAATCACCATACATGAGTAGAGATGTATCAAGATACATAGTTGTCAATGCTATTACTACATTACATGCTGGTGATGAACTATTAGTGAATTATCGATGTCATAGACCTCCAAGAGCACCTTTTAGCTAGAGAGAATAAAAATTTTCTATCCATATTTAATACCTTATATACTTAATTTTGTATTTAAAGTTTACTTTTTATTCATTTATGGAATACTAATGAATTTTATTTATATGTGTAGATTCCAACGTATGATGTTGATGATATTCCTCCACACCATTCACAGTTGCCAGTAAGACCTCATTTATCAGAAGCTTCTATGAGGAGGCTACACAAAAGTAATCATGTGGAATATGCAAGGTCGAAAGATCTATATTCAAAAGACGATAAAGCACAAGATTTTTGTGACAATGATGAAGATGATGGCATGTCAGATTTTATTGAGGATTGGTATCAAAATGACAGTGAGAGCATTGATATTTCTAAAAATGAGAAATATCTTCGAGAGGAATGTCTAAAGCATGTATATGAAGGAAGTCGTTTGACACGCTTAAGTGTGAGCTTACTTATTCTCAATCTTCAAAATCATTTTTGATGGAGTAATGTATCTGTTTCGACACTATTAAGGTATAATTTTCAATTTTCTATCTATTTATATATATATATGCATATATATATATATATATATATATATATATATATATATATATATATATATATATATATATATATATATATATATATATATATATATATATATATATATATATATATATATATATATATATATATATATATATATATATATATATATATATATATATATATGCATATATAAACATACACATAATACACATGAATGCATACACACATATAAACATACACCCACATATAAACACACACACACACATACACACATATACATGTTATGAGAGTAAGGTCAAATTATACATACCTGTATCGAATGAAGATGTTTTGTCCATCTATCCTTTAGAAATGTCCACCCAACCTTTAGAATCTTCTTGACACATATGTTTCTCCTATTTTAGTCGACCTAATACCTGTGTTGCTAATTATACAAATATTAAATAGCAGTTACCAAGGAAGGTAATAAGCCACATGTAAAATGGGAGGAGCAAATTTATCTTGAAGATTTTGAAGGATGGAAAAATAATTTTAAAGGATGGGCAAACAAAAAGTGTCCATTCAATGCAGGTTTTTATTCTTACTTTAGATAAGGTAAGAACAAGAACTTGAATTGAATGGACACTTTTTGTCCGCACATCTTTTAAAACTATTAATGCATCTTTCAAAATATTCGCAAAAAATTCGATTGTTTGGATGGCAAGATACGATTGTTTGTTTTGGAGGATATGAAGTATGTACCTTCATTGAATGATTTGTCGATTCTATCATATGTTCAATTTGAAAGTGTGAGAAGGGGGTTTATAATTGCTATTCAAAGAATTTGGCACTGTTTATAGGCCATACAATGGTGACCTGGATGAATCACATGTGTAGAGGTTACTCAAGATAGAGCAACCTGATTATAATGGACTAGTGCCAGTAGGATTCCTGGGGTATGCAGTAAACCTCTTGCATGTCAATGATGAGCATCTGAACTTTAGGATGCAAAGTGGAAATCATGGTGGCTTGAGAGGATCACTTTTATACAGCTTGTTCAAAGAACTTCAGTTTTATGACACTAGGAGGAATCTTTTAAGAGCAAAAGATGCACTTAAAACTGGAGGAATATCACTGGATGGTGGTGTGGTCCGTGCAAAAGGGTGTGAAGATTTTGGGCATTGGTCTTTCTCTTTCCCTTAACTCACTGTTACTATCAGTGTATAGTCTTTCACATACAAATGCTTTCATTTATAGTTCGCCAAAAAAGATAATTCTTATATGCATGATCGCCTGTTGAATATGCTACAGAATAGTTTTCCTTTATGTACTGTGTCTAGTCAAAGTGCATGTTTATGTTCTCTTCTCTCACATTTGATGAAGAAACATGATACAGTATTTCTACTTGTTGTTATAAAACAGGGAAAAGACAAAGGTTCTCTTTCCAGTCTATTCAAAGTCTGGACAAAAGATTCCATCTCTACGATCTATAAACCATATTACTCGGTTAATGCAGATCAAGGACACATTTTTGTCTTTCCACAGAATCTAAAGTTAGGGGTTGCATTAGATGGGGTTAATCCATTCTCCATGAAATCCAGTAAACGGTCAACATGGCCAGTGGTAGTCATAAACTACAATCTTCCGCCATATCTTAGCATTAAAAAGGAACATTTAATGCTTTCACTTTTAATCCCAGGAAAAAGACAAGTTAAAGATATGAATATATATCTTGCTCCTCTCATTGACAATCTCCAAGAGTTATGGAGAGGTATTAATGTCATTGATGTATCGAAAAGCATCAATGAAAGACATATTACGGTTCGTGGTATTGTGGCTTGGACTATTCACGATTTTCCAAGATATGGTGTTTGTTCAGGTATTGATGTAATTTTTTAATTCAATATGCATGTAAATAAATATGATTTAATCTAATTATATTTTTATCATTTTCATGATGGAGGAATATCTACTAAGGGTTATAAAGCTTGTCCATATTGTGGTGATTGGTTGAGATCAATCTATAGTAAGAATCTCAACAAAAATATTTATCTTTGACATCGACAATTCTTGCCTGATGATCATTCATTAAGATCTAAAAGAGAAGTGATACATTTTAATGGAAAGCTTGAAACAGGTCAGTGTCCAAAACCTATGACGTCTATGGATTGGTATAAAAAATGGACACATAATGAGTATGTGAAGAGAGGTAAAGGAAAATTGGCACTCGCAGAGAACATATCAATATGGTATTCTTTGGAGTCTTGGAAAGAGTTAAAAGTATGTCATCTTCTTGATCCTATGCATATATTCAAAAATATTGGTTATTCACTATGGCAACATCTTCTTGGACTAAAGGATACCATAGCATCAAAGAATGATTTGAAAGATAAAAAATCAAAACCAAAGTTATGGCTAGTTTTTAATAGAAATCGACAAGAAACGACTTATGCACCTGCTCCTTGGGTACTTACAACAAAAGAGATATAGACTATCAACAATAGAATTCAATTGATTAAGACTCCTACAGGATATGGAGCATCTTTTCAAAACATGTTTACTATGGATGATAAGAGCTTATCTGGTTTAAAGACCCATGACTGGCATAACATTTTGAAACATATTTTACCTTTGGTTATCCATGGATGTACAACGAAAGGAGTACGAGATGTGATCTATCGTCTTGGATCACTTATAAGGTAATTATGATACTTTTATATTTAATATGTATGAATATTGGATATCTTTTATTTTTTAATTAACTTCTTTATAATTGTTTTTATGATATGTATAGGTGGATTACATCCAAAGAGATTGACAAAAAGTCGATCCCACAAAAAAAACGTGAATGCAAAGAGCTACTATGTTTGATGGAGAAAGAACTTCCTACTTCATTTTTTGATATTCAGGTTCATTTATTAGTCCATCTTGTAGATGAAATAGAGATTGCAGGTGTTGTCAACACTTGATGGATGTTTTGGGTCGAGCGATTTATGGGAATATTAAAAGGTTATGTGCGACAAAGAGCGAAACCAGAAGGATCCATGGCAACGGGTTGGCTTGAAGAGTGCATGTATTACATTAGTGAGTACCTTGAAAGAGTTCATGAAGAAGCTCTACGTGCATGGACCAACGAGGCTTCTTCAAAAATAACAGATGAGGTATTATCAGGTAAGGGAGTTCCATTCTTATTTACATTTCAAGAAAAAAATGATGTTTCTACTTTTGTAGCATATAATAGCGAATGCATGCAAGCATTCCTTAGCGAGTACGAGGAACTTCAAAATATCCAAAGTAAAAGGCGAAAAAACAAAAGATATAGACGTAATCTTGATAATAATGAGATTACAGATATATCTGCTTTCACGGATTGGCTATATAGTCGTTTGCAACGCACCAACGCAAATAATGAAGAAATCTCAGATGAGCAAAGAGAGTTAATGATAGGTTGTGAACGAAAGGTAATTTTATTAAAATAATATTTATTTTTTTCATATATGTATATTAGTTTCTATTTACTAATTGAATTTATTTTGCAGGCTTGAATGTTCACTAATATGTGGGCTTTTGGACAGCATATTAGAATCAAAGCCATTGATTGTTTACATAAAATAGAGGATTCTAGTATTTTTGCTTCTTTCAAGCAACTATCACGTGCTAGCTCAAAACACACGAACCTTATAGATGGCGAACTTGGTTACGTAGGAACTATTGTTGGTATCTACGAAATTTCATTTCGTACATTCAAACAGGTAGAAAAAAGTTTATATCTTTTATGATAGAGTTAGTTATTTTCTTAAGCACCTAATAATGGGTTTTTGTTGTTATATATTTTGATAGGTCATTTTGAAAGTTGACTGGTTTCGAGCTGAGTATAAAGGTAGTAATTCCACATTAAGAAAGGAATTATCTGGGTTTTGGGCAATTGATTCTTCGAAGGTAATGCGATCTACTAAAGAACCATATATTCTTCCTAGGCATATTGAACAAGCATTTTTTTTATAAAAACCCAGATGCTCATCCTTGGTGGCAAGTCATTCATGTGCAACCTAGAGGTAGGTCATTGTTTGAATAGTTTATTGTTAGAGAGATCGAAGAAAGTCCTCTTGATGATTCAGCATCAGATACTGATACATCAACATCTCAAAGAGAAATTAGAATCATTATACGTGATAATGATACTAATCTTTTTGATGAAGAGGATAATTCTCTACATGCTCATTCTACTGATGAGGAAGAGGAATTACCAGAAATAGATATTAATCCATCAATAGATGATGTGATTCATGAGAACATAGATTTAACAAAAGAAGAAATAAATGAAATCAATAAGGATAATGAAGATGAGACTTATTGATGTCTTACCAAAATGATGGCAATAATGAAAACATATGAGCAGATTAGATAGTAAATTCTACTCTAGTTATCGATCAATAAATTGAAGCTTCTGAATGGATATCAGATAATAGATTTTTTTATTAACTTGAATAACGATGAATCCTACTAGAGAGATGAAATCATGTTCTTTTAAGTTAGAACATGAAGCTCGGGGGTATGCCTAATTATTTTATATATAGCTTTATCTTTGAGGAGCAAATTTTTATCATGTATGTATGCATATGTGTGTGTATTCATGTGTATTATATGTATACATATGTTAGTATGCATATATATGTATTTCATGTATATGTATGTGTTTGCATGTGTGTGATATATGTATACATGTGTTAGTAATGCATATGTGTATATATGCATATGCATTTATGTAAAATATTCATGTATTCATGTAATATATGCATGTGTTTATAATTGTGTACATGTATATATGTATATGTGTCTATGTGTCTATGTGTAAATATGTACATGTAAATAGGTATGCATGTATATATATGTTTATGTGTGCATGTAGGCATGTATATGCGATGTGTACATGTATGTATGTATATGTGTCTATGTGTAAATGTGTATATGTAAATATGTATGCATGTATATATATATTTATATGTGCATTTAGGCATGTATGTGTGATGCATAATATATCTACTCCATTTTATATTTATGTATGTGTATCTACATGATGTGTATATATCTTTATATATATTATGATCCTCGTTGATTCGAGTAGCTATATATAGAGGCATAAGGTTGGGAGGAGAGACATCTCTCTAGTAGGACATCAGAGGAATAGATGCAATGTGTACATATACTTCAAACATATGGCTAAAAGGTTGAATTAGAGTTTTTAAATTAGAGGTTTTAAAACCCTAATATCAGAATTAGTGTTTTCAATTTAGGATTTTTGAAATAGGATTTATTTATTTATTTATTTATTTATGCGTATGCATGTGTTGTGTATGTATGTGTATCTATATGTGTGTTGTGTGTGTGTATATGCATGTGTATATGTATATATGCATGTAAATTTGATTATATGAGTCTATGTGTGTGTACATATGATTATGCATGTGTATGTGTATGTGAGTATGTGTACGTGTATGTGAGCATGTGTATGTATCTATGTGTATTCATTATATGTGTGTAACTGCATGCATGTGTATGTGTGTGTAAAAATATGCATGTATGTATAAATGTGCATGTATGTGTATATGTGTGTAAATGTGCATGTATGATGTATATGTGTGTGTATGCGTGTATTTGTACCTCTAGTCTCACTCTTTTTTTTTTCTCTCTCTCTCTCTCATATATAAACACCCATACTCATATCCACATATATATACATAAAATCAATGCATAATATGCATTATCGCGACGATGAGCCATAAGTGTCCGCATCTCTTTTAGACACCACTTATGCGACCATCCTGTCCCAAGCTCTGTCTTAAGTGAACTAAGTACATATTTTTTATCCCTCTCATCATGCTCACTACAAAAATAAAAAAAATAATGTAAATAAAACTTAACATATTTATTTCAATTTATATTAAAAATTTATACTTACTTCCACGGTAAGTAGGACAAGGTGCAAGTAAGAGTTGCATAATGCCCACATTCTTCTCTTGAACTCCACTCCATTCCCTATGTACACAATGTTCCCTTTGGCTCTATATCGCACTCTAGTCCTAAGGTGCCTATGCATGTCCTCATAGGCAACTCTGCTCTGCTATCATTATATGGAGGTGGTATAGGTGTCCTGAAAATAGATAGATAAAAATAAATAAAAATATGTGTTATAATATCATTAAAAAATTTTATGAAAAAAAACATACCTATGAGCAGATAGTTGTCTTCTTGCATGTGGAGCCGCAGAAGAGCCCTCCTCTGATCGCTAGGTAAGCATCTGGATCGTATAGTCTAGCTCATCATTAGAGATCTCTAAGTAATCATGCATGATGGCCCCTAGAGTACCAGACGGAACTCTTGCTCTCATAAGACTTTTTATGAGAGTGAGTTTCACCTTTCTCTCTCTACTAAGATCCATAATACCTAACATATAAAACAAAATGGGTTAGAAATCAATATATATACGTGTACATATGTATGTGTGTATGCATTAAGTATGTGTATGTATGCATGTGTGTGTGTATGTATGTGTGTGTATGTGTGTGTGTATGTGTGTGTATGCATCATTATGTGTGTATGTGTGTGTGTATATATGTGTGTGTATATATGTGTGTGTATGTGTGTGTGTATATATGTGTGTGTATATATGTGTGTGTATGTGTGTGTGTATATATGTGTGTGTGTCTATGTGTATGTATGTGCATCTATGAGTGTGTATGTGTTTCTGCATGTGTATGTGTCTATGTGTGTATATGTGTTTGTGTGTATGTGTATGTATGTATGTATGCATATGCATGTGCATTATGTATGCATATGTGTGTGTATGTGTGTGTATGCATTATGTATGCATATGTGTGTGTATGCATTAAGTATGTGTGTATGTGTGTGTGTATGTATGTGCGTGTATGTGCATGTATGTGTGTGTGTCTATGAGTGTGTATGTGTGTGTATGTGTCTATGTGTGTGTATGTGTCTATGTGTGTATGTGTATGCATGTAAGTATGCATATGCATGTGCATTATGTATGCATATGTGTGTGTATGTGTGTCTGTGCATTATGTATGAATTATGTATGCATATGTGTGTATGCATTGAGTATGTGTATGTATGCATGTGCATTATGTATGCATATTTGTGTGTATGCATGTAAGTATGTATTTATGCATATGCATATGCATTATGTATGTACATGTATGTGTATGTGTGTATGTGTGTATGCATGTGTATGTGTGTGTATGCATCATTATGTGTGTATGTGTGTATGTGTGTGTGTATATGTGTGTGTATGTGTGTGTGTCTATGTGTATGTGTGTGCGTCTATGAGTGTGTATGTGTTTATGTGTGTGTATGTGTCTATGTGTGTGTATGTGTCTATGTGTATGCATGTATGTATGCATATGTGTGTGTATGCATTATGTATGCATATGTGTGTGTATGCATTATGTATGTGTATGTATGCATGTAAGTATGTATGTATGCATATGCATATGCATTATGTATGCATATGTATGCATATGCATATGCATTATGTATGCATATGTATGCATGTATGTGTATGTGTGTGTATGTCTCTCTATGTGTGTGTATGTGTGTGTGTATATGTGTCTGTATGTGTGTATGCATGTGTATGTGTGTGTATGCATCATTATGTGTGTATGTGTGTGTGTATATGTGTGTGTGTGTCTATGTGTCTATGTGTGTGAATGTGTTTATGTATGTGTATGTGTCTACGTGTGTGTATGTGTCTGTGTGTATGTGTATGCATGTATGTATGCATGTGTGTGTATGCATGTGTATGTGTGTGTATGCATCATTATGTGTGTATGTGTCTATGTGTGTATGTGTGTGTGTGTATGTGTGTGTGTATGTGTGTGTGTCTATGTGTATGTGTCGCTACACATCTATGAGTGTGTATGTGTTTATGTGTGTGTATGTGTCTATGTGTGTGTATGTGTCTATGTGTGTATGTGTATGCATGTATGTATGCATATGTGTGTATGTGTGTGTATGCATTATGTATGCATATGAGTGTGTATGCATTATGTATGTGTATGTATGCATGTCCATTATGTATGCATGTGCATTATGTATGCATGTAAGTATGTATGTATGCATATGCATATGCATTATGTATGCATATGTATGCATGTATGTGTGTGTGTGTGTATGTCTCTCTATGTGTGTGTGTATGCATATATGTGTGTGTATGTGTGTGTGTGTATATGTGTCTGTATGTGTGTATGCATGTGTATGTGTGTGTATGCATCATTACGTGTGTATCTGTCTATGTGTGTATGTGTGTGTGTATATGTGTGTGTATGTGTGTGTATGTGTGTGTGTGTGTCTATGTGTATTTGTGTGTATCTATGTGTGTGTATGTGTTTATGT
>CM035416.1:198562956-198582956 GCA_020310875.1 Ceratopteris richardii
TCGCACCATCGCGACGGCTCACTTGAGCCATTGCGATGGTTCACTTGGACCATCACGACGATCCCGTCGACCCCACGCCATCGCTGGCTCATGCCATCGCGCTGACGCTGTCACGTGGAAAGCTAGACCATCATGATTGTTCGCTAGTCATGCCATCACGACGACCCAAAAAATCAAACCATCGCGATTGGCTCATGCCGTTGCGCCCGTGACCATCGCGATGGTTCACTCGGACCATCGCGACGGTTCACGTTGACCATTGACTGACGCCATCGCGATTGTTCGTAGATCGGACCATCGTGACGGTTCATTTTCCGACCATCGCGACAGTTCACATCCACACCATCACGATCGCTCACTTCTACGCCATCGCGATCATTCATTTTCTGACCATCGCGATCATTCATTTCCATCGCGATTATCTCAGACCATCGTGATTGTCCACCCCAAATGCAATTTTTAGGGTTTGATTTTTTGACCAATTTTGGGGCTATTTTTGGCAAATTTTTGGGTGATTAGACTCATAGGAGACCCCTTAGCTCATATTTGGAGAAAAACCTGTTTGTCAGTTTCACCCCCTAGGGCCTGAATACTCATATCTTTTTCATCTGAAGTCCGTTTTTTGAGCTTTATAGCTCGTTAGAAAGCTCTTGACGAGTACTACGTGACCTCAACTGTTTTTTTTCAAAAAGAATATGTTGATTTTTAGAGAGAATATTGTTGAGGTTGACCATCCGTGGGACTAGGAAAGAAAGGGGGCTTTGAAAGAAAATTTTGTCAAAGGTTAAGGGACCTTTAAGGGTGTATATACTCAAGTGCTTGATCATCCATTTGAGAATTGGTCTAATATTGAATTTTACAGATCTAGCAAGGGCAATCAAGGGCAAGAAAGCAAGGCAGTGAAGAACGCAGGGCTTGGGAAGCTCGAGTTCTTGGGCATCAGAGCAACCAAAGCAGCTGACTCAAGGTTGGAAGATTACTCAACCCCTTCAATCAATTATTAGCTTAGGCTAAACGATAGCATTGTGGATTTAAAACGATAGGAACACATAAAGTGTAAGAGATTTAATTTATCAAGTCTAAGACTAAAGATAAAGGTGTGTGAGACGAAAACCTAAAGGAAAAGAACTTAAGTTTGACGGAACGAGAACTTAAAAGTACCACAGAAAGTCGATTCCTGATGCATATAGTTAAGACAAGACAAGAACTTAAAGGCATTTAAAAAGAACCAAGCAATTAAAAACAAGGAACGTTAACAGTCAGAGGAAGTAAATTCATAAACCTTAGATCGGGCAAACATATAGGTAAGTCAGACCGACGAAGCCTTAGATCATCAGAAGCAAGTGTAGGAACTACTGCACGATCGTGGGCTCAATAGCTGAATAGCCTTTATCCCTACGAGTTGAGCTTAGACATGAGCGAATCAGAAATGGCTTTTAGAACAGAAAGACCAGAAGGAGGGTCAAATGTAGCATATTTAGAAAGACCCGAAGGACCATATAGAACTCAGTTAGAATTTCTCCGAACCAACCGCTTAGGTGCTCGCATCTAGGAGGATGGTTTGCGAAGACAAGTGGTGCAAATGCACAACCCTGATCAACCCATTGGATTGGAACGTCCAGTGGTGAAATTCGAGAGAGACGCATACATAGACAAAGAAGGAACAATGTACATCATAAGTACTCAGCCAAATAATACCAATGAGTTTGGCATAATTCAGTTAGAGACAGAAGCGAGATCTCAAGGAAAAGAACCATTAGAAGAACCTAGGACACCTAGAGGGAAATCTGTACTGACACGAGTACTAGTTCCAGATTGGACCCCTCAGGATAACAGAAGCATAGAATTATTCGTAAACAAAGAAACAGACGAAGCATTTTGGAGATACAGAACGGAACAACCTAGTGAGGTAGGCTCCATCATAATCTACGAACTTAAGGACCCGGATACACCTAGAAAGGTTGTATACCTGGATGAAACTTCAGAAAGAGTATTTGTGGTACCAGACCTCGCAAGAAATACCTACACATGGAGAGGTGCTTTAGTCTTCTGTCCATCACGAACAAATGTAAACACGAGCCAACAAGGGGTAGGAACATCCTCCGCCCATGCTAATCAAAGAGAGAAAAATAAAGAGAGACGAGAAGTAAGTTTCAATCATCCCATAGGGAGAGATAGAACCACCATAGACACGGATAGAGTGGAAAGGCAAAGAATTCTAGGTGGTAGAGATGATTTTCCTCTACCTAGACCACGTGAACACGTAAGAATATTAAGATCCACTCAATTAGTAAAATCCATGAAAAACTATTTTGATGGGACAGGAGATCCCTATGACCATGTTGCTGAATTTAAGCAAGTTCTAAGGGCAGAGCAAGTAGAAGACATGTTCACGCAATATAATGCATTTGGACTAACGTTAAAGAATACAGCTTTAACTTGGTTCCAACCATTGCAACAGAGGCAATTTAGAGACATCCATCACTTTTTAAAGTCATTCATCACAGAGTTCTCTAAAAGTGGGATCAGACATGACACGTCTTCGTTGATTCATACTTTCAAACAAACCCCTCAAGAAACAGTTAGACTGGCAGGACATAGCTTTAGACAATATGTGGAGAGATGCCCAATGCAAGAGCTACCCTCATAGGCCAAGCAAGTGTCATTGTTTCTAGATGGCCTGTTGAGCTCTAAACTACGCTCCTATGTATACTTAAAGGAACCCAGAACGCTAGAGCAGTGTGTAAGAATTTGCATAGACATTGAAGACAACCTAGGAGATGAGTTGGAACTCTCGAACGTCTATAAGGACTCAGATTGTTCCTCTCTAGCATCTTCAAAACTATCTAGCTCGATAGAAGACCTAGCAGAAAAAGTGGCCCAGAAACTAGGAGTTTCTAGTAAACAGATGCCTAGGGTAACAACACATAAGCGTTGTTACACTTGTGGTGGCGATCATATGGCAAATGTGTGTCCCAATGCAACACAAACACAAGCCAACCCTAGTGGCCAATACTGTACAATTGAGAGACGATACACAAATCACACCGCTCAAGATTGCCCATACAACAAACAAGCAGTGAGACAGAACTACCCGCAAGCATATGCACCGCCAGGTAGGTATCAAGGTCAATACAATACTCAGCCTCATTACTATAGGCCTCCATAGAACTACCCTTATCACGCTCAACGGAGACCTCAACCTGTCTTAGCTCAACAGCCACCCCCACCAGCTAATGTCATCTCAGTTAAATATGCTGCTGTAGAAGAGAACCTAAGTAGGGCTTTAATGCCTTCTTCACCTTTGATCACAGAAAGTGACCCGAACTCAAATAGTTTTGACTCTACACATGTAGGTAGTCCACCCGCGTATTACACAGAGTCACCAGAACACGTAGAGACATATCAGTACGATAGTCCACCATTGGAACCCAGTTGGGAGCCCGACTACGCTAATGTGATGTACACAAGCCCAAATCCACGGCCCCAACTGAGACAACAAAGACCACAGGGCCCTAGAGGACCATGCTTTAGGTGCCAAGGAGATCATTTCATAAAGGATTGCCCACATCCTCCACTAGCCGGACAATCACAATACTATAATATACAAGGCTTTTGTGCCGATTGTGGTAAAGAACATATCATCAAAGATTGTCCTAAGAACCCTGTTAATGCTTCAAATGTGACACCAATCAAGGTGATAGGTATTGTGCACAATGCAGATGGATCCAACCCTATATATGTGCCTATCCAAGCTATAACCAGAGCCCAGGCGCTCTTACAGAACCAACAACTTAATCAGGAGAAAATAGCCAAAACTAGTGAAGTTGGAGAGTCTAGTAGTAAAAAGACGAAATCTTGGAAAGATTCTAGAGAAAGAATCAAGCGAAAGTAGTTGGAAGAAAGTCTCAAGGAATCTAGAGCCAAAATCCTAGAATTGACTTCACAAGAATTGAATCAAGAGAACCAAGCTAAAAAATCAGGATCAGTTCTAGTAGAACCCATACCAGAAAACCTAGACATGATGTTTCGCGTGTATCAAGCTAGAATAAAAGAAGGACCTCAGATAGCTGAAATGAGCAAGAACTATCCTCGAGCAGACTTAGAAATTGAGAGAACTAAACTTTGCATGAAAATGGTAGAATTATCACAAGCAATGTTCGAAGCCTCTAGATATCTTAATTGGAATAACATGGCAAAACCAGAGTTACACTTTCAAGGATTAATGGAGAGGCTAGAATACTTGATTGATAGCAAAGAGAAAAAGGATCAGCATAGGAACCCTACTACCTCGGAGACACAGGAAAGGAATGCACCATCCCTGTCTCAAGTACCCAACACGGAAGGTGAAGACAACCTGTCTTCCGTACATAGATATTCACATGAATTTCTAAGAGAAATCTAAGAAGAGAAGTGGAGAAAAGAACAAGGAATCCATCCTCCTATTCAAGAAATAGACGACTTGCAAGAGCAATTTCCCCAAGACATTCCCTCTATTTACGATGATGTAGAGGAAGAACAATTGAGTGAACACACAGGCTTTGAATCCAATTCTTTGCATGAATTACCTCAGTTCACAGGACCTTGGGAAGCAAAGTCTATTAGTATGAGAGCACCCACGATAATAGTGAGGAATGAAGAATCAGTAATCCCTAGAAACACGGAAGTGATAAAGAACACTAAAGTACAATGTAATCTCACATTAGAGGAATTGTTAAAGGTAAAACCAGAATTGTGGAAGCATGTAGCAAATCAATTCCCTGACCTTGCTACTACTCCCTCAGAGATAGGAACACACAAGAAGGTACCAGAGATACAAGTAGAAAAGATTGGAGATGTAAGTGAAGGAGAGGAAGGTAACACTTATCTTCCAATAACCCATTAGGGCTACACCATGAAAGCCATCTTAGATTCAGGAGCCGGAGTAGCCACTGCTACCACCGCTTTATGGAAACATTGCGGTAAGCCAACATTAAGACCTACCAGGATGAAGCTACCAATGGCTGACGGACACATAGAAAAACCATTAGGCTTACTAGAAGGCATATCTCTCACCACTTGTGGTGTGGAGTTTGAGCATACTTTTGCCATTTGTGATTTTGCGAAAAATCATGCTTACGAGATGATTTTAGGACGACCATTCATGCATCAGTTGCAAATTGTACAAGATTGGGGAACTAATTCGTTGTACTTGCAACATTTAGGTGTGACTACCAAATTCAATCTTAAAGACTATTCCCATAGAGACGTACCCCCAATACAATGGAACACCATCTATAAGACTCAGGCAGAAACAGAATCGGTACACTCATTGGAGTCAGACCCCTCATGGTTGCACGAGGATACTCATCTATGGATGTGTAAAGTAGCCAAACAAGAGGAAGAACGGATAGAAGCTAGGACCTTAGGTGCAGAACAACATCCAAGAACTCTTCAAGACCCAACTTACGCACCTGTAGTATTTCCAGATGAGGAATTCGAACCTCATGGTTGGGTAGAAATCCTAGCAACCATGGATGTAGCCATCAATGAAGAACAATGGACACCCCACTATGATAAAGATGGCTATGACATTTCAGTTTTCACGATAGAGCCAATCATGTGTGATTCAATTATTGAAGAATGTGAACCTAACACTGATGCATTTGAGGATGCAAGTGACTTCGATCTAGAGTCAACTATTATGGACTCACCCTTTGCATCAGAAGAAGAATATTTCTACGAAGTAGAGACTCAACCTCAGAGACACGAAGAGATTATGGATGATGTGAGGTTAGCCACTCAAATGACTGGAAAAAGTGAAGGGAAGAAAAGAAAGAAGAAAGAAACCATGTCAAAAACAGAAGAATCTTTGTTTGAGGTTCTCCAGAACTTCAAGAAGTATGAAATAGAAGATAGACAAATCATGGTACGAATGCCTAAGAGAAAAGCTGATGTCGGAGAAGTATATGATAATCGAGAGAAAACCAAGAAAATCATAGTGGCCATAGAAGGAGAAGAAGAGAAATGTACCTACATAGGTCATGATTTGATGACTGAAGAAGAAGAAGAGTTAGTTGCCCTATTGCACGAATATAGAGATGTGTTCGCTTGGAGTTACAAAGATTTAAAAGGAGTAGACCCAGATATATGTTCTCATAGAATTCCTATGACTCCAGATGCAAAACCTACAAAACAGAGGCCATACACGTACAATGATAACTACGCTGCAAAGATTAAGGAAGAAATATACCGATTGATAGAAGCAGGATTCATTTATGAAATTGAGCATACCGAATGGGTATCCCCCATTGTGGTTGTGCCCAAGAAGAATGGAAAATTGCGTGTGTGTATTAACCTTAGAAAAGTTAATGCCGCCACGATTAGAGACAGTTATCCTCTTCCTATCACGGAACACCTATTGGAAAGAGTTGCCGGCAAGGAAGTTTACAGATTTCTTGATTGTTTCTCAGGCTATAATCAAGTAGCCATTGCTCCAGAAGATCAACACAAGATGGCTTTTGCCACAGAATGGGGCATATTTGCATTTTGTGTGATGCAATTTGGCTTAAAAAATGCACCGGCCACTTTCCAGCGACTCATGTGTCATGTTTTTAAGGAATTCTTACGCAAGAATTTGGAAGTTTATGTCGACGATTTATGTGCTCATTCGAATATCAGACAGACGCATATCCCAGAATTAAGACAAGTATTTGACAAATGTCGAGAATATCAGGTTTGTTTGAACCCAAAAAAATGCGTTTTCATGCTCGTACAAGGCAAAATTCTAGGACACATTGTGTCAAAGAACGGAATCTCTACAGATGAAGAAAAAGTGAAAGTAATTGTAGAACTACCTAGGCCAAATAACGTAAAAGAGGTACAAGAATTTATGGGACATTGTGGTTATTATAGACAATTCATACACATGTATGCAATCATAGCCAAGCCTCTGTACTCTCTTTTAACCAAGTTTGAATGGACAGATGAATGTGAGAATTCATTCAATGAACTTAAACGACGTTTGTGCTCAGCACCTATATTGACAACCCTGGATTGGAGCAAGCCATTCCATGTACATGTGGATGCATCCAATTATGCCATAGGATGTGTGTTAGCGAAACCCACGAATGAAGGAAATATAGATCTCCCCATAGCTTACGCGAGCAGACAATTGAACGCAGCAGAAAGAAATTACACCACTACGGAACGAGAAGGATTAGGAATGATTTACGCAGTAAAGAAATTCAGGCATTATTTGTTGGCAAACAAGTTCAAATTCTTTACAGATCATCAAGCATTACTGTATTTAGTCAATAAGCCATGTAACACAGGACGATTGATACGTTGGTTTCTATTACTCATGGAGTACGACTTTGAAGTAGTAGTCACGAAAGGAAAGACACACCTCAGAGCTGATCACCTTTCAAGATTAACCTCAAGAGAAGCTCCTCAAGGGATACCGGATGAATTACCCGATGCATACTTGTTTAACCTTGAGATAGCACCAGAATGGGCTAAGCCGATAGTCCCTATTCTCACATACGGACCCAAGAATCCTAGGATAAAGATCAAGGAAGGAGAGATTACCAAGTCTCAAAGATATCAAATCATAGCAGGAAGTATATATAAACAAGATAATCAAAAGATTCTTGCTTGTTGTGTAGATGAATCAGAATATGCGAATTGGTTGCAATTAGCACACATAGGTGCATTAAAGCAACATCATTCGAAACGTCGTACAATGCAGACTCTGCATAGACTGGGAGTCTATTGGCCTTCAATGGAAGTAGATGTCTACAAGTTGTGTAAAGAATGCCCTGTTTGTTGTGAAAGACCACCGATAGAACATGCTACATTATATCATACTGGAGTGAACCCTTAGTGACGTACTTGAGGACGAAAACATTCCCTCAAGGAATGGCCTTAGCACGACAACGAAGTCTAGAGCAGGAAGCTCAAGACTATTCACTTATTGGCGATAATCTATACAAAAGAGGACAAGATGGATATTTACGAAAATGTGTTCATGAGAGTGATTATCTGAGCATACTAGAGATTGCACACCAAGGTGTTGTAGGAGGTCATTTTGGCCCCGATAGGATAATCAAAGGCATCCTCTTTGCAGGATTATGGTGGCCCACTCTTCACATGGATGCACGTACCTATGTAAAGAGATGTGATGTGTGCCAGAGAACTCAGTTTCCTACTCGCAGAGATGAAATGCCATTGAAACCCATGATGGGAGGACGTGCATTTTCTAAGTGGGGTATAGACTTTGTAGGACCCATTAACCCCCCTGCAAAAGGTACACATGCGGAATACATTATTGTTGCGACACATTATCTTACCAAATGGGTAGAGGCAAAAGCCACAAAAAAGAATGATGCACACACAATTGCAAAATTCTTATTTGAAAATGTCTTTACAAGATATGGATTGCCTATAGAGTTAGTGAGCAATCGAGGAACTCACTTTCTAAACCAGGTCATTGAATATTTGTTACAGGATTTTATGGTGATTCACAAGAAATCCACACCATATCATCCTCAGGCCAATGGTCAGGCTGAAAGCACTAACAAGATCCTTTGTAACGTACTGACGAAACTCGTGAACAACAAACGTTCAGATTGGGACAAACAGTTACACCACGCTGTTTGGGCATATCGAGTGGCCTACACGACCGTACTCAATACAACTCCCTTTCCTATGGTTTTTGGTCAGAATGTTGTGCTTCCTTTGGACTTCTTGATACCGACCCTTAAGGTTGCACAAGAATATCAGTGGACCGGCCATGAATTATCAGCAAGAATAATGGACTTGGAATGATTAGGAGAAACCAGGCTGAAAGTAGCAGCAGGAATATACGCAGCAAAGAAGCGACAAAAAGCATACTTCGATGCACATGTGAAAGATAAAGGCTTAAAAGAAGGAGATTTAGTCCTAGTATATACGCTGAAACAACATGCACGAAAGTTAGAAAAGCGAGGTTATGGACCTATGATCATTAATAGACTCTCGACAAGCGGAGCAGTACAATTAGCCACATTAGAAGGAGACATAATGCCTAATTACATTAGTGGCTATAGAGTCAAGTTATACTAGGAACCTCTTACTGAGGATATCCTTAGACGACTCACGTTGGCAAAGAAGCGTAAGGAGGAAGAAAATAGAATACGCTCAAAAGCTCAGGCAGAAGCTATAGAACACATTAAGCGCATGAAGCTAAGAAGACAAGGACTAGGGAGAGAACATTATAACCATCTGGAAACAACACCTGGATATCCCATGGCCATGTGTCAAACAAAATCAAGTACACATCCTAGCATAGTGGATCGGAGACCATTCATTACAGTCAAGCTAGAGCACGACAATCCTTGCCAAGAGCTAAGGGCTTTAATTGACTCAGATGCTGCGACTAGTGCGATTAGATGGTCCCACTATAAGGACTCAGGAATAGAAATGCGGCCAATTGAGGCATACCTCATAGGGCTAGGAGGCAAACCCCTTGCATGGGTGAGGTGGACCTTCCTATCCTCATAAACAAAGTAACTATGATAGTGAAGCTACTAGTGTGCCATGACGAGGACCTGATAGAACCCCCAATCCTTGGCCAAGATTGGCTATACGATCACTCAGTGGACCTAAATCTTAGACAAGGCTCCTTGCAAATTGGAACCTTAGACCAGAAGCGAGTGATACCGCTTTGATGGAGAATGTTAATCTCCAAAAGAACAACTTATTCTTGTGATTAGAGCACCTCTATACCAAGAATAAGTCAAAACCTTTCACACATTTAGAGGATCAACTTCTAATTATCAAAAGATGAACAAATCTGTGAAGAAGGTGATACACAGAAAAGTCTGCTGCACTATTTCCTTACATTGACTTACCAAATGTGTAAAGTTTTTCATGAAACTTTGTACGAATCATCTCTTAGAGATTGCGCAACTATTCCAAGTTGAATTACTCCAAAAGATTAAGTGTAGCTTGAGAAATCAACTTCTCAAGTTACCTATGTCAGAAACTGTACTTCTGAGAAGTCGATTCAGACACCCCTAACTTCTTAACTTTGATTCTCACAATATCTAACCCGTTTTGCCAAATGCTTTTAGCCACGAGTAGATCACCTTCCAACTTAAAGATTAAGTGCTTGCTTGCACAAAACTTTAAACTATGGAGTGAGCACTGACCAAAAGATTAAACACGAATTTTGCGCCTGTTTCAGAGAACTGTAGACATTCAACACATATGAATGTTCCTACTCATAATTCTCCTAGCCTGTTCACAATTGGACTCTGAAATTCAGGTCACAGGCTCATCAACTATCAACTTAGATATCCTCAAAAGGATTTCACAAACAATCAAACACAGAAGGAGCAGACACGAAAAGATCGGGCGCAATATTTCTTCATTAACTCAGAAAATTACAACTGAGTGATAAGAGCAAACACAAACTCACTTTCCACTATCTCATAGCTTCTATCTTCCTAATTCTTGACTTGTAACTATTGTTACATATGCTCTCATGTGCTCTCCATTCTTGCCCCGACTTTTCTCAAGGTATTTATAGATAATTTGTACATACTTCTTACTGAACAAAAGTTCTAAGTCATCTATGACTATGCTAATGTACATATGTGTACAAGACAACATTCTGACTTCTTCTTCATTTTGCAAATGTCTTCCTTTGCTTCACTTTGACCATAAGTATTCTCCAAGATCTGTATAATCACCAATTTGTGATTGGTTTGCTCCAACAGCTCCCCCTCAATCACTAATTGTGATTATTCCATTCTTCTTCACTCCTGCCATCTCCTTAAATCTCTGAAGCTTAGGTCCATCCAAGCTCTTTGTCATCATATCTGCCACTTGTTCTTTTGTTGGAGTGTACATCACTTCAATCTCTTTATCAAGTACCTTTTCCCTCAAGAAATGATACTGTATCTCTATATGCTTAGTCCTGGCATGAAAAACAGGGTTAGCTGCCAAATACAAAGAACTCATATTGTCTCCAAAAATTATTGGAGTACTATGATCAATCTCAAAACTTTTCATCAAGGTCTTCAACCATATGACTTCTTTTGCAGCTTCTACCATTCCCTTATACTCAGCCTCTGTGGATGATAAAGCAACTGTGTGTTGCTTCTTTGAACACCAAGACACTAACTTGTCTCCAACATAACATAGATATCCATGAGTAGACCTTCTATCATCTGAGTCACCTGCCCAATCTGCATCACTAAACACTTTGATTCTTGTGTCAGAAGTGAAACCATAATACAAACCTTCACTTAGGGTTCCCTTGATATATCTGAGTACCCTTTGGGCTGCAATCCAATGAGTCTTCTTTGGACAATGCATGAATTGTGACAACACACCTACTGCATATGATAGATCTGGCCTTGTCAAGGTAGCATAGATTAAACTACCTACCAAACTCTGATATTTCTTCACATCATTGAACTCTTCACCTCCATACCTGCTTAATTTATGATTTACCTCCAATGGTGTAGTTGAGGTCCTGCAATCTTCCATGTTAAACTTGACTAGAAGATTCTTCAAATATCTCTCTTGTGAAACATATACTCCATGTTGAGTATACACAATCTGCATTCCTAGAAAATAAGATAAGTTTCCCAAGTCACTTATCTTAAACTCCTTCTCTATTTGCTTCTTGAGTTCATTGATTCCTTGAGCATCTGTTCCTGTAACAATAATATCATCAACATAAATGCACATGTAAATATATCCATTTTCACTTGCCTTCACTAGCAAGCTACTATCTGCCTTTGATGCTTGAAAACCACATTCATTCAAGAACTTGACCAATCTGTAATTCCAAGCTCTTGGGGCTTGCTTCAACCCATATAAAGCTCTCTTGAGTTTACACACATAATCTGATCCAATTGACTCCATGAAGCCTTCTGGTTGCTCCATATATACTTCATCTGCAATGTAACCATTAAGAAATGCATTCTTCACATCCAATTGTGATAATTTCCATCCTTTGCAAGCAGCAATAGCAATCAATGTCCTAATTGTAGACATCTTAGCAACAGGACTAAAGGTTTCATCATAATCTACCCCATAAGTTTGGGCATAACCTTTAACCACAAGTCTAGCCTTATATCTAGACACCTTACCATCTGCAAACCTCTTTGTTTTATATACCCACTTGCATCCAATAACCTTCTGATTCTTTGGTCTTGGTACTAACTCCCAAGTTTCATTTTCAAGTAGAGCATCATACTCTTCTTGCATTGCCTTCTCCCAATTCTGTTTACCTTTGGCTTCTTCATAAGTGGTTGGATCTTCTTCTGTTTTCACAATGTAAGCATAATCTCTTGTTGTTAGGAAAGATGTATCATAGCTATACCTTATAGGCTCTTTCCTTTCCCTTGTAGATCTTCTGATTTCTGCACTTCTTGATGTTTCAGCTTCATTTGATTCTGGATCAAATCTTGGCCCTTCTTCTACATGATCCTACACTCTACATCTAGAGTCAACTTCATCAACAATTTCTTCACAAACTTTTACCTTTGCCTTTCCTTTCCTTTGAATTTCTTCAACACCTGCATACTCATTTGGTGATCCTGTATACCACATGTTTTGCTCATCAAATGTTACATCTTTAGTAACAAGAAATTGCTTTGTGGATGGACTCCACAACCTGTAACCCATCTGTCTATCATCATATCCAATAAACACATACTTCTCTGCTTTTGGTTCTAGCTTATGTCTTAATTGTGAAGGAACATAAGCATATGCAATACATCCAAATACTTTACAATGATCAAGACTAGGCTTCTTACCCCACCATGCTTCATAAGGGGTTCCTCCATCCAAAGCTTTACAAGGCAACCTATTCACAAGGTATGTTGCAGTGTTAATGGCCTCTGCCCATAAGTAATTTGGACAATTCTTTTCCTTCATCATGGCTCTTGCAAACTCTACAAGAGTCCTATTCCTCCTTTCTGCTACTCCATTTTGTTGAGGGGAGTACCTGCAAGTCACTTCTCTTTTGATACCTGCATTCCACAAATAATCATCAAACTCTTTTGAGAAATACTCTCCCCCTCCATCTGATCTTAACCTCTTTAGCTTTTGTCCTGTGATCCTTTCTGCATAAGCATGGAAATGTTTGAATGTCTTAAAGACTTCTGATTTGTCCTTGATTACATACAAAGTAATCCACCTGGTTGCATCATCAACAAATAACACATAATATCTGGATCCATTTATGCTATAGTCCCTTGAGGGACCCCATACATCTGTATGAACCAATTCAAGCATGTTTGAATACTTGTACCCTGATTTGTTATAAGAACTTTTATGTGCTTTACCTAATTGACAAGCTTCACACCTGTACACCATATGTTGCCCTTCAATGTTTGGCAATCCAAGCACCACCTGATTCTTTGACATCTCCTTTATAGCTCTCTCATTGAAATGACCTAGCCTCTTATGCCATAGGTCTAATTCAGATACCTTTTGACCTCCATAGGTAAACAATGCATGTCCTACATTACCTTGGACTTTGAGAGTGAATAATCTTCCTTCCTTTTTACCTGCAACTATGGTTCTATATCCCTGATTTGGATCTTGTACATAGACACCATCATTTGTAAATCTTACTTCATATCCTTTCTCCACAATTTGCCCTACACTTATCAAATTTTTAGGAATAGTAGGAACATAAAGTACCTTACTCAAAAGTGTACTTCCACTCTTTGTCTTCACTGATCCAATGCTCTCCACTTTATGTTTGGTATTGTCACCTGTTTGGACTGTATGTCCATTCACCCTTGCTTCCATATCAGTCATCAAGGATAGGTTCCCACTCAGATGGTTGCTACACCCTGAGTCAATATAGAACACTCTTTGATCTTCTCCCATTGATTCATGAGTTGCATTCAAGATAAGAGTCATGTCATCCTTCTGATCTGATGCATAATTGTAATAATTATTGTTGTAGGACTGAGATTGGAAGTTTCTTCCACCTCCTCTACCATATGATGTCCTACCACCTCTTCCTCTGAAATTGCCTCTTTGGTTTCTGCCTCCTCTACCTCTTTGACTATAATTCTGATTGTTGTATCCTCCACTTTGATTGTTATACCAACAATCATTTGCCAAATGATTTGTTCTGCCACAAATCCAACAAGCTTTAGCATTATCTTTATTCTTACCTCCTCTTCCTTTACCTCTGAAATTTGTCTTCCCTTTTGTAAAGTTGGCTTGATTTGAATTCCCTTCATCATCATTTGATTGCTTTCCCTTGCCATTCTTTTTCTTGTCTTTGGAGTACATAGCTTGACTTGTACTTCTATCATTGTCTCCTTTAAGATCCTGCTCAAAGGTTAGCATGTGTCCTAGCAATTGATTAAGGTCAGGAGTAAAGTGATCAAGTGACAATTCTATGGACAATATAAAAGGCTTCCACTTCTCATCACCTCTTAGACCTGTAAGTATTTGTCTTACCAACTTTTCCTCTTCAATATCTTCATCCACTGCTCCCAAGCTATCTGCAATATCTTTCATCCTTGCCACATAATCTGAAATTGATTGTGAACTCTTCTTCTTGAAAGTTGTGAACTCAGCCCATAGTGAGGACTTCCTTGACTTAGTTGTATTTTGGAAATGCTCTTCCAAGGCATTCCAAACATCTGTAGCACTTTCTAAACCTCTGATGTGAGGTAGAAGATAATCATTTACAGCCATGTAAATGATGCTCCTTGCTTGAGCATCCTTTCTCATCCAAGTCTTCAACATTGCAAGTTCCTCCCTAGTAGGAATACTTGGATCTGCAAACTCTGGTTTTTCTTCATCTCCTGTAATGAATGATATAAGATCTTTGCTCATAAGGTGTGCTTCCATCCTCATGGACCATGCTGGATAGTTCTCCCTATCTAGCTTATCAATCTGCAAGCTTTCTCCCATCTTGTATCCACCTGTGTATTGAAATCTTCAAGCTTTACAAACAATGTATGTACCTTTACTTCGAATTGAACTCCTTTTGCCTTTCTTGATGTCAATTTGTCTTCTCCTCGAGCTTTGACTCCAAGCTTTCACTTCTTGATCCTTCAAATGTTGAATCTCTTAAATCTGCAGCAGTCGGGATCCTCCTTTTCTTCAAATTGATGTCTCCTGCTCTGATACCACTGATGGAGAATGTTAATCTCCAAAAGAACAACTTATTCTTGTGATTAGAGCACCTCTATACCAAGAATAAGTCAAAACCTTTCACACATTTAGAGGATCAACTTCTAATTATCAAAAGATGAACAAATCTGTGAAGAAGGTGATACACAGAAAAGTCTGCTGCACTATTTCCTTACATTGACTTATCAAATGTGTAAAGTTTTTCATGAAACTTTGTACGAATCATCTCTTAGAGATTGCGCAACTATTCCAAGTTGAATTACTCCAAAAGATTAAGTGTAGCTTGAGAAATCAACTTCTCAAGTTACCTATGTCAGAAACTGTACTTCTGAGAAGTCGATTCAGACACCCCTAACTTCTTAACTTTGATTCTCACAATATCTAACCCGTTTTGCCAAATGCTTTTAGCCACGAGTAGATCACCTTCCAACTTAAAGATTAAGTGCTTGCTTGCACAAAACTTTAAACTATGGAGTGAGCACTGACCAAAAGATTAAACACGAATTTTGCGCCTGTTTCAGAGAACTGTAGACATTCAACACATATGAATGTTCCTACTCATAATTCTCCTAGCCTGTTCACAATTGGACTCTGAAATTCAGGTCACAGGCTCATCAACTATCAACTTAGATATCCTCAAAAGGATTTCACAAACAATCAAACACAGAAGGAGCAGACACGAAAAGATCGGGCGCAATATTTCTTCATTAACTCAGAAAATTACAACTGAGTGATAAGAGCAAACACAAACTCACTTTCCACTATCTCATAGCTTCTATCTTCCTAATTCTTGACTTGTAACTATTGTTACATATGCTCTCATGTGCTCTCCATTCTTGCCCCGACTTTTCTCAAGGTATTTATAGATAATTTGTACATACTTCTTACTGAACAAAAGTTCTAAGTCATCTATGACTATGCTAATGTACATATGTGTACAAGACAACATTCTGACTTCTTCTTCATTTTGCAAATGTCTTCCTTTGCTTCACTTTGACCATAAGTATTCTCCAAGATCTGTATAATCACCAATTTGTGATTGGTTTGCTCCAACACGCTTGACTTCCTTAATGGCATTTCGATTGAGGTATGTAACCCTAGACCATATGAACATCATGCGAAGGAAGACCGGAAGATCTTTGGTCAGATGAGTCACGTTACATCTACTCCAACCCACGATTTGCGATGGACAATTGTCAATCAGAAGGACGTCAGGAGATTTTCCCTTAGGCTTCCTGCAAACTAGAAGGGGCAATCACCCAACTGCTTGGTCAAATGGACACAATCAGCGGTCAGGCAGGTTACATCAGTGGACAAATGGGGACCATTGCAGGTCAGGTGGGCTTCATCAACGGCCAAAGGGACACTATCAGTTGCAGTGCCCATCCTTCCACACTTACTGCAGACTGGCCTATATTAATAGTACAAAACGGAGCACTTCCTAATGGGCAGGTTTCGCAAGTGTTGGACCTCCCTTCTTTTCCAAAGCAGAGTGTCAACCCGACCTCTCAACCTCAACCACAAAGGAGTCAATCACAACAGAGAAACCCAGGCCGACGACAATATCAGACGACACAAGGAAGAAAGCAGCAGTGTCAATATCACAAAGTAAGAGGCATGAGACAAATATGGGTGCCAAAAGGACAGAAACCACCAACAGATTTCAACAATGCAGACAATGACAAGAAGAAGTCAAGGCAGAAGTAGAGTCAATATTCAACACTTTCTCGACCTTCTTCTACGAGTACAAACATTCGACAAATTTGGATCGCCAAGAAGTACCTTATGAACCGACCCACACCCACGCAGATTTGGGTACCCAAACAGTGTATAATAGCTCAACCCTCAAGCCATGTAATATATACCCCTCAGAAATCTGTTCACCCTTTAACCCCACCACATCTGATCTCACCTTTTGTCCCTCAGAAGAAACATACCACCCGCTCAGAAACTCTTAGGAAATGGATACCGAAACGTATCCAGTTGTCTCCTCAAAACCCATTGTCTAAAATTACTCCCATCCCGACTAAACAAGTCCCTTGTAATAATTCACCCACACCTAAACCTTGTACAAATCCACACACTATAACCCCACATCACTTGTAATAACACCTCATCAAGAAATGTGTGCATCATCTGAAGCATGTAGGTGTCTAGAGACCTGCACTAGTTTTGCAACAATCATTCCATAAACCACATCACAACACTCGGCTAAACGGGTTACACATCGGTTTTGGAAAGGGATTGCGGTCTCACTTTAATGGGATCATGATTAATTTCCATACTAATGTGTTAATCTTTTGTAGCAGATCTTCTACGCACTCGCATCATTCATCATGCAGGCAAAAGGACCATCTGAAGCTGGCACCAGTGTACCCATGGCCAATATTGGTGAACTACTAGCGGAGCCCCATCCTACGGCTCAACCACCAAAATTTCAAGGCTTTCCAGGACCTATGCCAATCGACGATCCTCTTAGGGGATATACTCAGAAGATTCATCGCAACTCTCATTAGTTTCAAGGTTTAGCAGGCCCATTGGCAGATGCGGATTTCATCTTTGAGGCCAATTCGGCGTTTGATCACCGTACTTGGGCCAAGTACCAATTTTTTTCAAGAGAATTCGAAGGACTACAGAACACAGAAGACTTAACGCATGTTTGGGCAAGAGCAGGCTTTACATAATATTTCAGTGATCCCTTGCCTATACCTAACTTCTACAGATGCTATTACTTAATCACCACTTTGAGAGCTTCGGAGAACAAGGATCTACCAGGAACATTCATTTTGCCATCATTAGTAAATGATCCGCCATATAAGAGGTTTTACCTTTCTAAAGATCTGATTCGCGCTGCAATCAAGATCCACGGAATGCATACGCCGACAGAACGAGAATGGCTAATTCCAGAGCCTATGAAACGTGGGGATGTTACTAAGTGGGAAGATATTTTAGCAATCACACCTGAGCTCTCTAAACCATTGAGGATATGCATGCAACATTTCGCTTTCACCGCTCAAGATAGATTCACCATGCCCCATAAACGCATCTGGTTTGGACTATATTTAGCATGTATTGGACCCCAGACAGTTGATCTAGCAAGCTGGATAATTGATCAGTTGTACTTAGCACAACATAGATGGGAAAGAAAGAAGGTAATCAATGGATGTTGCGCTCTCACGTGCATTGTATATATGTGTTTGGCATACGACTTGCCAATCGAATGTGCAATGACAAGCAAGGAGCTGAAAACATTCAAGGGGACAGCAAAGAAAACTAGGAAGTCTAGCAAAGGACGAGCAGGAAAGCGCATGAGAGGAACCATTCCATGTCCACGTCCCAGAATCATCGTCACCACAACCCTCTCTAGAACAGTCTCCTACAGAAGCCCCTGTAACTGTACAACCTATTCGCATACGATTGTCTCGACCTGTCATTACAAAAGGCACTACTAGTGCGGTTACCTCACAGGCAACATCATTATTGGTGCGGAAGCTTTTTCTTTTCCAATACCTAACCTGGAAATAGAACCCATAGATACGACGTTTGATTTTGAAATGCCGGATGCTTTCTCAAATGAGTTTCAGTTTTCAAAAGGACAGATCTTCTCTCAAGAATATGAACATCCAAGCTACCCGACCACTCCTCCGGACCAACCACAAGGACAAGTAGTATCTAGTTTGGAGGACAAAAGAACAGAAATCGATGAAGATGATGGAGACAATGAAGCCAGCCAGGGCACTCATGAATCCCAAGAGCATGTACAGACATATGAACAAGGACAACAAACCGACACCCAAGGTGATACCAGTACGCATGAAGATGAATCCTTTGAAGCAACAACTTATACGTTGGCCATCAAAAAGTTATATCGCACTATGGAAAAAGTTTGGGCAGGTAAGAAGTTAACGGAGGAAGAGAGTCAAGCAATCATAGAACAGGAACTTGTCTCAGGCGATTTTGAAGAAGTATACATCAGAGGCTTCAGGGAACTTGTCAAATCAGTGGGATCCACTAAAGCCTTAAGATATTTGTAGAGGAAATCGTTACCGCAGTATGACCCTCGTAGAGTTCGCTTACTAACCAAACTTGGTGAATACATTCGTGTACCCACAGGTGCCCAATCTTCAAAACAGGCTAGGGAGGCACATCTCATCTCTGAAGGATCATTGGCAAAAGAAGCTATCCTCGTCGATTCCCCACCCCACACTACTACTGTACATACCACCGTTGCGACCGAAGTACCCGCCACCCCAATCGCTCCTCTTTCACCTCCTGTATCTCCAATCTCCCCTGTACATCCGATCTCTCCCAGACCATCCATATCTTTGGATAGTGGAGTAGCAGAAGTCTTTGTTGCTTCCATTCCTCTAACCCTTCCCGCACCCACTCAACCTAGCCTACCCCCTAGGACTTCTACGCTTCTAACCAGTCCATTTCTCCATCCATCTTTTCCATCCTTTCCTACACCCCCGAGACCACTATTTCCATTTCTAACCCCGATGACTTTCTCCCCTGTATCACCTCCCCGACCCACCGTATTTTCGCTTTCCCCTTTCCACCAAGGAGTACAAGAGAACCCCTCTGTAAATTACTCTTCAACCTTTGTAAACCCTGTATTTACACCCACGTACGCACCCACTCTCATGCCATTGTTCACGGTCACCGCACTTGATACCACATCCAATGACATGGATATATCACCGCCCACCGCACCACCACTCACTTCATTCATTACACCACCATATTTAGGCACCTCCAGCTTTTCCACTGTCACCACTGCATCCACATTCCCATCCCCATTTCCCTTACCCTTTGCATCAACACCCACACACACCGCAACTGCATTCACTTCGTCA